>VKKV01000188.1:0-75110 GCA_008080845.1 Phytophthora kernoviae | reverse complement strand
GAGGAGGTGTCGGCGGAGACCGCTGATGGTGAGGACGGTGAAGAGTTCGGCGAGGAGTACTAGGCGACGAAGTGCTTGACACTGAGCTGTGATGAAGTGGTTTTGTTGCTACGTTTGACATGGCTAAAGAATTCGGTGTATAAACCTGGTGATATCGAGGAAACATGTGGCCAAAGTTTGGTTGGAAAGAGTTTTGAGAACGATAATGCCAGATAAACATTTGAAATGGAGTCTGCTTTTACATGCGACTTGATTTGGTTGCATATTTATAGTGAAGCGTCGGATGTTTGGCTCGAAATACCTCTCAAGGTGTGGAGACCACCAAAGCATTAGGTGCTTGGTCTGTTAATGCAACCTGCGGAGTAAGCGCATTTAATGACGGTGAACGCCATGGCAACAAGAAGCAAGAGCACCAAGCCGTCGGTGGGGCGAAAGGTACGTTCTTCATGATGGCTCTCACTTGATCGCTGACGTCGTTTTAATAACGCTGCGGATGTTTTGGTAGTCCGACCACCTGAAGAGAGCACAGCCAAGTTCCGCAACAAGATTCTTGGGTTGAGTGCCGTTGCCGAGCAGAACTCAGTGGTTGCTCCATTTTACGATCACGGGAATCCCGTTGAGCAGAAGGATATCGTGACGCAGCTGAATGAAGAACTGGCTCGGAGACAGGTCTGCTACCCTTTCAGTACTAACCGCCTTGGGGATCATGAGTTGAATCCTTATCGCGCCTGGACATGTTTAGGAGAGCTACGTGCGACGAGAGCGACAATATAAAGTCCGAATCGGCGAGCTGGAATCCTTGCTGTCGGATTCTCGCGCCAAGAAAAGCAAAGAGAATACACTTGACGCATCGATGGATCGCGTACGCTCAATGCACCGTAGCATTCTGGATAGCGTGGACCAAGTGCAGGATCGAACCAGCAAGATTTTGCAAGGCACGTACGTGGCGTAGTAAACTTTGTTGACGTTGGCGACAAGTAAACAGGCTAACTATTGTGCCATTGCGGAATTGTTCATCCAAACAGAGCAAGAGAAGGATCTACTACGAGCGTTCAGGGCACGGCTGTACAGTGTGCAGGAGGAGCTTGAATCAGAGAAGAACAAGACGGATGATGGTGCCTCTGCGTGGATTGAAAAGAGTAAGCAGCTAGAAACTGAGGTCGAGTGGACTAAGGAACTGGCCGACCGCCTCGATCGACTAAACCAAAGCCTGACCCGCGAGAACCAGCGGCTAAAGACGCAGTTTTCCACTCAAGAGAATGATCGAGAATTCCTCGTGAAGCAGCTTGTGACAGTGAAGAAAGACAATGTGTCGCTGCGCACGGAGGTCGAAGTACTTCGCCAACAACTAGATCAGCTACGAGATGCCGGGCAGCCTCAACATCAGCATTCATCGTCTCACACGCTGTTCGCCACGGCCTCAACCAGCTCACTACCCAAAGTGAACTACCGGGACTCGGCGCCCAATCCCACATTAGCTGGTAATCATCCCCGCCCTAACACCGCCGTGGGTGGAACGGCAATGACCCTTGCATCAGACGGCGACAATCGCTATAAGGAAATCATCAAGCGACTCAAGCGTCTGCTTGAAGTGGAGCGGCGCAACCTGCACCAGGTGCGCACAGCGTACAAAATGGAGCTTCAAAACCACACGGAGTTGGAGGTCACCTTGAAAGACTGTGTTCAAGATGTTCGTAGCGAAATCGCACAGGCATCGCAGCTTCCTCTCGTGTTGACGTCAGCCAGCAGTCATTCCTTGCTGGCTAGTCCCAGTGCAGGTCGGCCGTCGTCTGAAGGTCGCCTCAACTCCTCCGAGCGACAGCAACTGATTGAGAAGCTGCTAGAGAAGGAGCAATTGCTTAGTTTATTGACCGCCAAGGCGTTCCCCGTTCGCAATGGAAAACGTCGTGGCGACCCGTTGCTAACAGGGGAGGCTGTTTCTCCTGACGAGGTGGCCAGATTGCTTACAGATGTGTCAAGCCTCGGTAGCAACAAGGAAGGACCATAATTTTACAAGAAAATTGCTTGGTTTGAAGCAAACGTTCGTAAGCCACGATCGACGACAAGTACTTCCGGAGCGCTCTTGTTGTTGCAGCGAGCAGCGAGCAGCGAGATTCAACGGTACTTTGAATTGTTGATAATTTCGATCACCGGAGACGTCAATGGCAGCGGAGAGCAAAGCTGTTTGCATTGGAGGCATGAAGCCCGTTTTGTGTGAGGTCACTGGCAATCGATGCACTACAAAGGGACGCCGTCACCAGCGAAACGTTTTCGTATCTAGTTTAAATGAGGTCTTGGCATGCTTTGCTGCATCAACATCTAAAAGCACGCGTTCTCCTTTTGCACTACGCGAGAAACTGTGACCGTTTTCACTCGAAACTGTGTGTGTCTTTTCAAGATCCACGCTCTGTTTGAGCAATTAAAGCATGTAAACCATAAATCAGAGTTGCCGCTGAGGGAGTCGCAATTGAAGTTGTTCGAAACTAAAAACGGTTGAAACTGCGAGGACGTTGATTGCCTTCCCTCTAGGTCTTTCAGTCTACTACTACAAATGGAAGTTGTTTTTCATGCCGTTGGGCTCTTTGTGATATCCAACAACGTTATAGAGGTAGTGTCGACACTGTCGAGCTGTATTTAGTCCTCGGCGATGGTATTCCAAGAACGCCAGTTCACAAATTGACCAACTACTTAGCAATGCGATTACTTTTGACGTCGACTGTGAGCATAGTTCCTCATTAGTAGGACAAGAAAGCCCTGTTTCAAAATAAAGCTCTTAAAGCGTTTCACGCTCGGGTTCAAAGCAAGATTCCTGCCCGGCACCTGGTCTAAAAGCTCCTGTGCATAGAAACCCGCTGTTTTCCAAAGAAAAAGTCGTCTACAAAACCCAAACTCTCTTCAACGTCAGCAAGATACGGCTAGGTTTGACTTGATTTTCACTTGATTAAAGTATGGAACTATAGCAACAAGATACGTTTTTTAAAAGATGGCACCGTTTCAAGTCCTTTTGCCATGAAAATCTTCGATGTATTTTCGTCCCCAATGTCCTCAGTCTCATTCCTCTTTTCGTCGCTAGTGCACAAGCAGCAGAGTTCCGTCTTCCAATTTGTATCATGTTGCAACACATTGAATTCTCAGAACCCCTCGCCCCACTAAACCTCCAAGCACTCACGTCTCTGGACGATATTTACATGCAAAGTCCAAGGAACACCCAACCAAACGACGGATTGGCTGCTCGAGCTCACGCCGCCCGAAAAAGCGCCTTCCTATCCATGTCTCCGGCCTGCAACTTTGAGGCTTTCAGTCTGCACTTCCATCTGCCACTCAAAGTCGCAGCCGAGAAGTTCGGCGTGCGAGCCACCGCCTTCAAGAAAAGATGTCGAGCCATTGGCATCCGTCACTGGCCGTACCGCAAAGTGCGGAGCCTCAAGCGATCTCTGCTGGAGCTCAATCGCTGCAAGGAACAGGCGCCACTCAACGACAAACAAGAGGCGCAATACGCCACTTTCAAGCGCCAATTGGACAAACTCATGAACCCAGAGACCTACGGACTCGACCCGTCGGGTCGACTCAGTGACCATCACCACTGCCAACTGTTGGCCAGTGATGACGACGATGAAGACGCAGAGTCAGACGATGGCAACGACTCGTTCACTGCCAGTCCACGCTACAATGAAGATTTACTCTTTAACTGCACCATCAGCCCCACTGACGGGGGTAGCAAGATCTTAGGAGACGTCATCCCTGCCGGATCGGCGCATCTGCGCTCCATTCGCAGGAACCAAGTGCTACATTTGCCATCGGCGCACCTGTCCCTCTTTGAGAACGATTCGATGGATGCGTTAACAAGAACAGGCAAGGAGACGTCGTACTACAACAAACATCGTAACCACCACAGTCAGATGTATGGGTTTCAAGGCAACGGCGGTGGGCTTTGCCAACCCCAGTGCAGTTGAGAAGGCTGCTGCTCTCATCATGAAAACCTCACCATCGAGCCAGCCTAGGTACCGCGTGCAACGTTATTTCAAAAGCGAGGCGGACCGTGATCAGGCGGTAGATTATCCGCCGAGTGCTTTGGACACCGCGGAACTCGACTTCCTGCACTCGGAGATGAAGTACACGGACTTGCGGTCTCTGAACGATGCTGATGACGAGTTCACGGCCCACGCCAACCAAGTGGACTACAGTAGCGAGAGGTTCTTTGACGACGTGTTCCTGCAGATTTCGCCAGACTATGGATGCTTGGTCTAATCAAGCCTGGACTCCGCAATTAAGTTTTGGCGGGCTTGCCAGGTTTCTATCCAGATTCCCCTGGCTGGTCGTTCATCAAACACGATCAGCACAGAGACTGCAGTCAAATCAACGTGTCAGACGCGACGTTGTAGGCTGAAGTTGGTGAAGATGCAAAAGAATCACGGATAAGGTGACGATAGGATATGATCTCTGTAACTTCGTAAATTTCTTATCATTTGTTCGGCATTTGGCGCCTAGGTGTTGAAGCAATTCTATCGTAAATTGGCAGAATGCACATTTTGTCTTGTTGATTATTGTGGGCGACCTGGCATCGATCATTCTGCCTCTCCTTGTGGTTCTTTCCTCAGCTGCTAGTAGAAACTGCAGCTGAACCACTCGCTGAGCTTGATGCCGTCGAGTTGTGCAAAATACCCAGGAAATCCTTCTTGTTCTTCGGATACCACTTGTAATACGAGATCACAGCGATGGCTGCTGCGAGTCCCAACATAACAAGCACAAGCAAGATCCGACTCGTGAGGGCCTTCCACGCCATCGTCCTAATATAGCTCTTTGCATCTTCAGTGTCCTCTTGCGCTTGTGCGACCTGTTAATGTTAAATACAGATATCAGTCTTTCAAACCACTATCTCATGGGCAACTTATCCAAACGCACGTTAACTGCGGTGTGCTCCAACTGGTTTCGTTGTTGCACAAGATTATTCGCAACATTCTCCGCTGCATTGATCATAATTCAGTCAGCGACACAACATCTTAAAAGAGGTCATAGTCACCGCGATAAGAACCTTACCAATTGTCTCTGTGTGAGCAAGTGTACGTTGTGCTTCATCCAGGTGACGACCAGTTCTGACGAGTGACAAAACAGGCAAGTTAACCTTACTGACCTCGCAATCAAACTCACGATAAATAACTCAACGTACCGATCGATCCGGTCGGCGCAGCGTTCCATTTGCTCTTTCTGCACGTATACACAACGGGGCAGTGTGTCAGTCGTGACGCTCCGAAACACTTAAGAACACCTTCATTTACCGTAGTCGCATCTTTCCATGACTCCACCGTAGTTCCATCTCGGGCTTCGCCAACCAAAATCTCTTTTTCCAGCGAAGTCTTCAATTTGGTCCATTGGGTTCGGCTTTGACGCACTTGCTCTGCCATTTTCCTCTTCGCGGCACTTGACGATCCGTTCTTCACTTCGTTTTCTAAAATGCGAAGCTGTCAACGCGTTGGTACAAAATGTATGTTAGAAAATCGTCTATCTAGCTGTAGTAGCTGCACGCCTTGTCAAAGCTAGACGTACATAGCGCTCCACTTCGTCGACATTGTTTCGCGCAGCCATGACGAGTTCCTCACGTAGGCCTGTTTGCCATGCCTTGTTAATAACCCTGTTTTTTGCCAACTTTTCGGACATCAGTGCGTACCGGCATTGGTGCAGTGCGCGTACTCATCGATCGCCTTGAGGGCTTCCTCTCGAGCAATATTGAAGTCCTCCAGGTACCCATCGAACGCCGCCATGTTTCTTGGTAGTCTGCTGTCCTCAATTATACTGAGCGCTGAAGCATGTCGACACGGTTATTATGGGACGAGGCCAAGAAAACAAAACGCGGCGTCCCACACCACTGAAACACCTCTTTGGGAATAGAACTACCTGTCCCAGTTGACAATGAAATCCACAATGAAATGAAAATCCACATGAGGTATCGCGATGTGCACTCACATCTTGCTGTTGTATTTAAGGCATTGCCGCGTGATTGTGCAGTGGACCGCATTAAAATCTCTGTGTCAATTCAAAGGGGTGTCAGGGCATTCTAGTCACCGCAACTGCAACGGGTCTGTCGTTAGCTGCGTCTCTAGAATCTGTAACTCACGGTTCATCTTCGAGATTGCAGCTAAATGGAGAGGCAGCGGTGATTGTCTCTCCATCGTGATCGGATGCATGGTCAGATACGACTGCGCATGAAAATCTCGCAAAATTGCGCTCATGGTGCTTGGTGGTGCTGATTCAGTCACTTCACCGTCAACAGAATCTGACGATTCCAGTAACGTGAGCACTAGTGCCACTTTCAGTATCCTTGACTCTCTCTTCCGGGTTAGCGTATGCTGGCCGGGAAGAAGAGAGGTCGTTTTCCACGCGTCACTGCCCGTGAACAACACAGTACGACTGCTTGCGCGCGCTCGTGCTGTCATGCGGTGATATTACAGCAAACCCCAGGTTGTCAGTCACATATAGACCCGTCGATGTTGGGTTCTCGTGCATTTGTACCTCCTCGTACGACGCAGTATTGAGCTGCACAAGTAAGACGGACGATAATAGCGGTTTGTACACTGGAGGTATCAGCTCCTCGAACCTATTGGATCGCAAATGCTCCCATACAGACTGCTCTTGCTCATCCATAGGAGAGACACCAGCAGTGGCTGCTACTCGAGTGACGACAAGCGCGTTCTTTTCACCAAAGAGTGCGAAAAACTGCAGCATCTTCTGCATCATCTCAAGCAGGGCGCTTTCGAGACCAGCAGTACCCTCTGTTTTCTCAACAGGAATCATGTGCGTTTCAATGATTGAACCGATAGCGTCTGTACAACTGCAGGCCAACCACTTGCGATCCTCAGAGAGCAGATATCCGCCATAGATGTACGATGGTTCCACCTCAGCTTCGTCGGTTGTGCTGCTCCCATCAGCTCGCCAATCTGCTAAGTGGTACAAGCGTTCGCACAAAAAGCGGGACCGACCAGCGCCAGCAGCCACGTCAGCCGGCTTTAAGTTCACATTTTCATACACTCGGTCATAAAGGCTAAAGCAGCTCGGCATCAGCACAAACGGGCTCGGGTTCACCTCCACTTCGTACAAATCATCCAAGTACACCAGCTCTAGTGTCACGCTGTCCTTCCAGCTGCTGACGTCAGCGATACGAGTGGTTCCAAACAGACCTCTTGAAAATGCGCCTAAGGCCCACATTTTGTGCTTCACATCGCTTCGACGCAGAGGAACAACTATGTACACCACATTAGCAACGGCAGATCTCGAAAATGCTTGTGTTTTCTTTATCGCGCCGGACGATAACACCGGGTTCAGCACCTCACCAGCTGCGCGAAAACTGGCAAAGGGGTCCACCATACTATCGGCACAGTCGACGAGTAACAACCCATTTGAAGTATCCACGCTCGTATAGCGGTTTTCCTCTACCTGGCCAAGATCTATTGGTGCAAGGTCTCCCATGTGGCACTGTGCGTACATGCTGCGAAAGCATGTGAAATAGAGAGCGCGAGAGGCGAGCCACTGCGACGGAGACTGTGGACAAACGATCACGTAGTCCACTGGTTTCGGCGCCGCTACCGGATGCAAATCACGTAATAAATATTCCGAAAGGATAGCAGGCTCGACATTGTAGCTTGACTCCAGTGTGGATACACATATTTTGGGAGATTCTTCCACAGAGATGCACTCTATTTGTTTTGTTGTGTCGTCACTGGGCTTCATCGAGGCCTGAACGTAGTCCTTGAAGCTCATCCAACGTCGATCACGCCCACCCTTCTTATCTTCAACTCCATTTTTGTCTTCCTTTACCAGGGATGATGTTAAACTTTGTAAATACGGCTGTATACGATCCACCATTTCGTTCTTCTCCGGGCCACTTGCTGCAGTTATCTGCAAGTTGGCATGACTGGACCAGACCTGATCCCATCTGGTTCCTGCCGCCATGCTACCATTGCGTCCGAAGCCGCCACTTGAATTCCCAGCGATATTTCATCGTTACGCAGTTTGAAGCGATCCGAATTGTTCCATACATCCACTGATTCCTGGTGTACATGTTCCTGAAATGTTGTTTCGTCGAATTCGAGAAGAAGCTGGCGCTGGTGAATCTTCTTCTGCTGGCGGCTATTCTTCGGATACTGCAACTTCTTGTACTCGGAGCGCCAAAAATCGAACCGATCCGAGTGCAGACGACGCCGCAGCTGTTCTATCGTTGCACTGTTAACTGATAGTCTACCTACACCCGAGTGAAGTGACGTTGGGAGAAATGCCTCAGCATTTGGTAAAAACTTGACTTTAGTAGACACATATGAGGTCAAACTTTCTTCAAGTTTGATCTTGGCTTCCTCATCGACGTAGTCTTGAAGAGCTTGTAGCAGGGGATGCGTCTTTACCGGCCGACCATCGAGTGCTTCTTGCTGTTCGTTATGAGAAAGTGACTCCACGAGCGATACTGCCACGCTCAAAGGCTTAGCATCGTTCTTGGGCTTTGTATAGGTTAGACCGGACTTAGACACAGATGCTTTGGCCAAAGAAAACAGCTGCGACGGATTCAGATCAGTTCCTTTCGTGCCGAAGTTTGTCCGAGCCCAAGGCAATGACTTCATCCCATTCTGCCTCGTACCATTAGACGTAACCGATCCAAACGTCAACGAGAGATCCACGTCCTTGGCCACCTTCACTTTGGAACTTCCCCGCCTCCGTTTAAACCGTCGGACCTCTGAATCAACATGCTGGTGCGCCACATAATCATGGGGAACGTCATGCGGACAATGGGGCCGACAGCATCAGGGGTGTTTACGTGAGTATCCGGTGAATTTGGCGCAAAACACTCATCATTCTCCGCAGAGTCGGCACTGTCACGTTTTCGTTTTGTTTTTGTGGATCCACTAGACACGGGCCGTCGAAGTAGCTCATCTGTTTCAACGTCGGGATCCTGTGCCGCGTCGTCTTCGTCCTCATCTGCATCCTCTTCATTTTCGTCTTTTTCGCAAGTTCATCTTCGTTCGCAGCGTTTTCATCATCGTCATCCATTCTGCGTTTATGCCTTCGCTTTGACACCGCGCGAAACCATGGCGCAACATCACTATATTTGGTCTCTGCAATAATTCGCGGGACCAGGCCATCGCTCAGATGCCATACATCTATCATAGAGTGATCATTTCTAGACGGAAGGCCAACCATGCGCTCCCACGAAGACCGCATGTCACCCAGTTCTTCTGCCCTCGTACAAGCCACCGGCACAACCCGTTCTTTCTTGGCCACATCTACCGCCACCGTCAGCAGATTGGACGGTTGAAGTAACCTAAAATGCAGTTGGAATGCCGGAGTGGGGAACTCCTCCTCCAAGTACACTTCAAAATGATTGAGCTTCGTGAGCGACGGACACCTGAAAATAAACTTTGCATCGTTCGGCTCAAAGAAGCCGTCCCTCTGCAACACAAACTCGCTCTGTGCTGCAAATTTCTGCTCCATCACCGACGCCAACGCCGCGAAAAACTGTTTCTGAATCTCTACAGCAAGTGGATGCTCACTCTCCAACCACGAGCCGTTGTCCTTCTCACAAACCCCAGTAGGAGGTTCGACTGACACCTGTTCTGCTTACCATTCACAAAGAAAACCCAGAGCTCCTTATTGTCCTTCTGCAGCCCCTCAGAACTTGAGTGGTCTTTCTGTTGTCCTCCAACGAGGACACAGAGAGCGCCTCGTTGCTGTAATCTCTGGTAATAGACTGAAAGAGCTATATCTTCACTGTGAGAGCTTGTTTTGGCCTGTTTCTTGGCCTGTTTCTTCTTGGATGAAATCTCTACTGGTTTGACTATTGCATGGACGTACACATGCCACTCCATAGACACCAACTCACACTGGGAAGTCATTATCATATATCACAGTATAAAGGTTAGCATACTACAGCATCAATTTAAAGGGGTGATCGTAGAGGGGACATCAAAGCTGTGACGTACTAGAGCGAACGTGTTGGTGCTGAGCGTCGCGGCTGACGTCATTTCTGAGCAGTTGCAAGGCCCCCACTGCCTTCCAGAGACGTATCCGACACTCTACGCAAAGAGAGAAGGCTCAGAACCGTGTTCTTCCGCTCCCTCGCACTGCCACAATCGACCGGACTCGCCCTTCAGTGCGTGTCCGCACGGCCTTGTATGTGTTTTGTATGGCATGTGCGCGGGTAGGCGGTTTTTAAAAGTTATAATAAGATTAAGTATAAAAATGCTGAAAGATTACATCGTTTATGCTTAAATAAAGTTATGTGGGACACCCCATTTAAAAGGCTGAAAGATTGCATCGTTTACGTTTGAATAAAGTTGTGTGGGCATCTTGGAGGTGCTTCGTCCGGGAGTCCTGGACCAGGACACGAAATGTTCGTGTGTGGGTCTTTCTCCAGAGACGTTGTCACTGCTGCGTCGTAGTCCAGCAGGTGGCTGCAGTTTTAACCAATATACGCTTACCCTCTGAGCTGTTGCGGTAACAACGTGATGGAAATACTCACAAACCTAAAAACTAAGATCATGGCGACGATATTTGCGGCAACAAATCCCCCTATCGCTGCTCAACGTGCATACCAAAGGCAGTTAAGAACGGATCGTTCTTAAAGCAAGCATCGCGGAGCTGCTTAACAAGAGCTTTTGGCGTTTTTCGGGGACTGGTTTTGATATCCGTGTCCAAATC
This sequence comes from Phytophthora kernoviae, assembly GCA_008080845.1. Taxonomy (NCBI): domain Eukaryota; phylum Oomycota; class Peronosporomycetes; order Peronosporales; family Peronosporaceae; genus Phytophthora; species Phytophthora kernoviae. The sequence goes on along the minus strand of VKKV01000188.1, from coordinate 64,433 downwards.
ATCAGGGCAATGCTGTCCTGGTGCCACATCACAGACTTCTATCGGCAGCCAACTCTCCTCTTACCGTACACGTTCACCGACGGCAACTGTGGATACCGGAGCTGCATGTTGTACCTCTTGCTGAAATGACCAGCAGCAAACATATCCTTGCCCTGGATATTGACTATTGTTTGGTCGGTTGATTGCGGACTCACACCAGAAATGGATTTCTTGCGGTCCTTACGATGTTTCGTAGAGTGTGCGCCAGGGTTTTCCGTCGCAATCCGACAGGCCTCGGATATTATTGGCCGAACGGACGTTCAATGCGGGCAAAACAAGCTCCATCAGCCCTGTCGGGGCGTAGAACGCCTTCACCATCGGGTCCACATTCATAACTTGTTTGTGGTCGGCTATTCGGATGGCTTGGTGGTAGCCCATTCATAATTCCTTACCACCCTTCCGACCGAAAGTCTTCATCATTGAAAAAATCTCGCTCCCCACCGGAATTAGACGAGGTAGCGCGCCACAACGCCTAGAGCTTGAAGAACCGGCGTCACATTCACTTCCGGGTTAGAGTAGTGATCTCTTAAAGAGCTCGTTGGGATACATCCCACGAGCTTTATCTTCACCACAAACGTGCGTGGCTCGCAATGGGGTTGTCGAAGTTGTGCCATCTGGATAAACCTCCACAAAATGTTCGAATGTGCCTCCCGCGGCAACATGGCAGGTGCGTAAAGCGCCGACATACCGTCATACACTAAATGCATACCTGCAAACTCCGACTCGTATTGACGAAGTGCGGCATTAATAAGATTACGTGCCAGAGAGCGCGGCAACCTACCTTTGCGTGATTTCTGTTCGAATGCACCGAGAGAGAGAGAGTTTTTGCGTTCCTTCCGAATGGAATGATCTTCGTTCAGAAGCTCGTATCGCTCGTAGAGCATGACTCGGTATTCGAATCCAGTCAGGCCGTAAGAAGGTGGCAGCTCCTGGTGAGCAGCTTCTCGTGTTTCCAAAGTATATCGGCACACATGGTTCGGACGCGTCAACGGAGAATTTAGGTCTGCTATTTGGGATCGGAAGCGGTGCGAGCTATGAGTACATCCGTCGCAATACGACTGCACTGTTGTCGCTCTACGGGAGCGTGGTGTGCTGGCCTTCTTTGGAAGAGTGCAAGGCGCTTTCAGAGCGGATTAAAGCTGGCTTTAGTTTTCCTAACTGCGTTGGACTTGTGGATGGAACACTATTGCCACTAGCTTTTAAACCGACATGCAACGGAGAAGACGATTACACGCGCAAGGGAGGCTATGCCATCAATGCACTCATTTTCTGTGATGATTAAGCTTGAATGACTCACATGTTAGTAGGTTGGTCAGGATCTACCCACGATAACCGCGTTTGGTCGAATTCTGCAGTCTGCTGCAAGGTGCTGGGATTCTTTTCTGGCGGACAGTTGATCTGCAGGTATACGGTATACCCCAGAGAATCCTCCGGAGCTTGTATACATCTATACATGACGATCATGAGGCTGTGGCGTGGCCAAGCCCAGGGGGGCGCCACGCCTCGGCGCCACAGAGGGCGCAGAACTTAGCAACAGGAAGTGTTTGATCTAAGTTCAATGACAGTCTGAGATTTGCAGAGAAGGATCAAGTGCTATCCGTGGACAGATCAAAGCGAACTTTAGTTAGTTAATTTGGACCTGTTTCGTACAGGGTTCATACTCTGCGTACAAGGGCTATGCGTGACAAGATGGCGGATGGAGAGGCCTCAGTCGATAGCCTTGCGGCGCGTGCCTCCGTGATGCAGCTGTCCAGTGCTGGGATGCCAGTGTCCCAGCATTCTCTGGGTCTGCAGCTGCAGATCCCGAATTCGTTCGATGCCGCCGAGCAAGGCGGCGACAAGAGTGACGAAGAGATGGCGACTGCGAATCCGATGCACAGCTCGTTGCGTGTGGCAGTAGTGCCTGCGCTTTAAAGGACGCACGATGCAAGATCGGTGGGGCTTCATGCGCCACTATGAGACGTATCTCGCAGCGATCAACGCACTGCAGACACAGTGGAGCGGCGCATTTGCCATGCCGGTTGGTGGGTGCGTGGAGAGCCGAACCAAACGTATGATTGCGCGTTATGAGTTCGTGTTCCCTCCGAACGAGATCACGGAGTCCCAGTGGATTCAGTACTTCAAGCAGGCGAACACGCCGTCGTACGTGGACTATTTACTGATGGACGAAGCTATGAAGAAGCTTCAGATGGGAACTCAGTGGCCTGAGCCTGAGAGTCGTATGATGAAGCTGCAAGCAAATATGGAGGCGGTTCCCGACCGCTTCAACATTACGGATGTCGTGTTCGAGCACGAGCAGAACCGTTTGGTCGGGTACCTAGCGAAGGCACTCGCCCCGGCTGGCTTCCGTGGCTCGATCGCCACCCGCCTGACGCTCAAGGAGAATAAGAGATTCAAGAACGAAGTCGTTTTCTTCTGCGCATGGGTTACTGGGCTCATGAAGAAGTTCATGACGTGGGAGAACACCGTTCAGAGAACGGGCGGTAGTAACCAGCAGCAAGGTGGTAGCGGTCGTGGGGAGCCAGCAGCAAGGTGGCCACAGAGGTCGTGTGTAATGGGTCTAGTCATCCCATTACATGAGGTGGTTGTGTGGGACACACCACCTTCTGGAGTTCATTGTGGGTAACAGTTATCTGTTACGATATCTGTTAAATAACCAATACCTACATGAACTATTTGTAATAGGCACTCTGGTCTATTACATGAGCAATGTGGTCACAGATTGGTGTGGTACACACACTTCCGTCATGAAGGTGAAGGTGATGCAAATATGGGTACATATTTGCATCACCTTCATGTGACGAGGCGGATGCCCCAATCGCGTCCTGGACACGCGGCTTGGACTTTCTAGGCAGACGACCACAAGCAATCCAAGGGTATGCTAGGATTCGTCCACGCAGAGTGCACTCAATATACAAGGCACACTGCTGGTCAGGCTCTCGTCGTGTATCCCTTTTTGTAACGGTTCTTTTCACCAGAGTTTCGTATCAAACCCGGGTATCCAGAAGTTACACCAACCAACACTCAAACACTCCAATCCAAATACAGAGTTATATACACACACCAACTACTTGTTCTCTCTTCTTTTCTAGGCCCAGAACTAAGGCCTAATACAGTCACTTCTTGCCTCTTCGGCTCTGACTAAAAGCCGGTAGTCAAGTCTACTGGTCCAAATCCAAGACACTTGGTCACTCTTGGGGACGCGCACCACTCCTATGAAAAGGAGAAAGCAATCAGATCCAATATCGGCTTTCCAGCCTAATACAGACACAAATCACTCTTAGGAGCCTCGCTTCGAAGTGCTTACTCCCGTAAATATAGCACACCGACCACCCGATACACACTCAGCAGTCGATATGTAGATATGGAATAGATTAGATCACACCCAGGCACTAGGCAATGGATCACTAACCTAAATAACTTTGAATTTTTCCGTGGAGAACGGTCTGCTCACTTGAAGATAAAACGAACTCTGTTTTGGTTTAAAGGTTCACATGCAGACTAGCTCTCCCTATGATCGCTCGGTGCACGGGTTGACTTGTTGCAATCTTTTGACGAAAGGTCAGTCCTGATTTATGTAGAACTGCTGAAGGGCCACTTGACTGGATTCACTTCGTGTTGGTGGGTTCAAGTTGAAGTACGGATGTACTGTAAGGGAGCCACGGTACTCGAAACTGAAGTCTGGGAGATTTCACCCCAGAATTCTGGGAGAGTAGGTCTGAGTAGGCGAACTCTGAGGAGATACAATCTGAGGAGTAACAGCAGAAATCTGAGAAGTACCCCAGTTTCTGCCTGTTAACGCGATTGTTGATCTCCACCCTACTAAGATATCCTGGGGAGGATCGCACACATTCTGAGGTACTTCTCAGAACGGGATCAACTCAAGCCAATAATCATCTGTTCGGGAGGTTCCACTCCTACGGGTACCCAGCTTCGGACCGGAACTCCACATCACTTGGTCCTCCCCAGAATTCGGAGGATGTGTACCGTCTTTCTGGTACAACATCAACGATACCGTCCCTCGATCAACCAACACATGAGGAATATGTACCCAGCGAATCCGAGAAAGGTCTTCAGTCTGGGAAATCTGAGAAAGCGCCACGTGACATAGACATACACATTGTCTTGTATTTCTTTAGTAAATCTAAATTAAAGACTTACGCTTCTAACTACGCGCATACAGTGTATGCTAGAAGCAGAGTGGTTGTCTACCCTGTTTTAGTTTCCAACGGGTTTATAGCACTAGCAGTAAGACGCTGTCCAGGGCGGCTTCCCACTCAGCGTAGTGCTGTGTATTTGTTGATAGAATCAATCTGCAAAGCCGAGGAAATCTCAGCTGCTCAGGCATTGAAGGACAACTTGATTTTGCTGACTTCTGGCCAACAACTGACATGTCGAGTTCGTTCCTCTTCAGAGCATCCATAAAGAGCTCACTGACTAGCTGCAACTCCGCCTCCAGTGGCTGGGGTGGTGATGAATCGGGCAGTGTGCTGACAAGGAGCTCAAACTTTCTCTGCGGTGTTACTGGAGCATTTCGATGCTCAGTGGCCATGTCAGCTGTAGCTGCTCTCGCTTTGTTCGCACACTTCGCGGAGTGCTTAGCTGCAATGCTGGATTCGCCTTGCTGCTCGCTATGACGGCGGAAACGCCGCCGTTATCGTTGTTCATATCTTGGTCTCGCTGTTGCTGGTGTTGCTCGGAGGCCGCGTCATCGAAATCGTTCTGGCAGCTGCTACTAGCGTTTGGTGGTTGGCGCTTTTCCACCGAGGATGACGTCTGGGCTTGTTGTAAGGTGTCCTCCCTGGTTCCCACCCTGGGGGTGGTTGCCTTCCATCCTCTCATACCCCTGCAGCCTTGCCCGGATCGTCGGGCATGCCTAGAGGAGGGTCTTCCATAACTCCTATAGTGAAGTCAAGTCGTCCGCGCGACGTGTGTCAGCCGTGGGTTCCTGTTCCTGTTCCTGAACCTGACAGCCAGAACCGGGGCTGTGAGGACAATTATGCAATTTCGAAACTGACATACCAAAATTGCAAAGCCTTTGTTTGATTTCTCATGTCGTATGCAGTTATATCTTGATTACGGATGACTCAAGACAACTGTGCTACATGTACAAGTTAGGCGTTGAATTGTGCAACTCAACATACCAAGTTAATACAAGTCTGGAGTCATCTTGCTGTGAGTGACCGTTCTTCAGGATAAACGGGCTTGTCCATAGCAATGCATGTCAACTTTAGATTAGTCGCAGCCGTATACATGGTCATACTTGACGCTGCTCTTCACACTCAGTTCGCAATTTGCCTTCCAGCAACACCGCCAAAGTACCGACCAAGCATCGACTACTCCCGCATAAGCATGCGTCTGCACTACTTCCTGCTCGTGGCAGGTGCCACCTTTCTTGCAAGCTCCGATACTGTCGCAGCCAGAACGGGCTCTGCTCAGTTCAAGCTCTTAACGACGACTTCGACTGATTCCGTCCCCGTTGCTCGCTCGCTGACTGGCACCTTGAACGAGCAATGGCAAAAGGTCCTTGCGAACCGCAAAGACAGTGGGTGAAGACGAAGATGATCAAGACGGAGACGATGACGAAGACGGCGAGGACAATGAAGAGGACGATGACGAGGAAGAGAGGTCAATCCTTGCAGCACTCAGGAAATTCACGGGCATTGAAAAACTGAAGCAAGCAAGACAGGCAAAGCGTCAAGATCCTGAAGCCCTGCTGCAGAAACTGTTTCGTAAAGGACGCATAAGCAAGGAGCAGATGGACAACATGAGAATCACTGGTATCAGCGCAGATGACATTCGCAGTATGGTCAAGAAAAATGTTAAACGTTGATGTACGCTCTTGGGATGTCTTTCACACTAAACGTGGTGAGTATAGTACTGAGTAACGGACAAACAAGAACTAGTTTCTACATAACGACATGCTTGCTGTTCTACCTAAGATGGAGGTTAACCCAACGTATCCGTACCCGGCATTTTTGGTTTTCGAAAACTCTCACCCTTTTCGAACTACCACTCAATTTGCAATCGCCCAAAGTACTACCAAACGAAGCCGAGGCTCGACGATATACACCGGATGTTCACGTTCGGATGGGCATCAACGCAGCGATGACATTCACGGAGTATTCTTGCAACTTACATACTATGGATGTCCCCAGGAGATCAATCAACTAGCCAGCCAATAGGGATTCTCACTTTTGGCGGCAGTAACTTCGGTGAGGCTGATCTACGAAGCCTCTCGAGCTGTAATTGTTGGAAATTGTGCTGATCATTTTGCCCACCTCCTCCATCCTGCCGCGAAGTCGAAGCAGTTTGCGACCCTCTGGAAGCAAGTTGGACTCCCAGCGAAAATAGCAGATCAGCCACACACACAAGAAGAGGTCAGCACGAGCAAGAATGCGGGCTGCGATGGCGAGTGATGAATCTCAGCCGAAGATTGAACTACCAGCCAACCCGTTACATAATGCGTGTCAAACATCGCAGGCATCAAACGTGACTACCTTTACACTTAATTTGCTTGTCAGCGCTGCTGAAGAGGAAGAAAGCACAACTCCTCGTCGTACCACCACAGCCAGAAATACTCGCACTCCGACGAGCAAACAGAGTAAAACTAAGCGGACGTGGCGTACGATGTGGCATAACGATGGGCCAGACGACTCGGTCAGCTCGCTAAGCACTCTATTAGACTGGTTTACTACGGAGGGAAATCATACGAGGTGGCGAGGTGGCGAGATGGCGTGGCGGTGGTAAGCAGTCGGGCGTAACAAAAATGTCCTTGCGACGCAGATTTCAGCGTTGATCCGGGTCAAGGATGTGACAACAGTGAGGGAGCCGAAAGATATCATCACTAAGATCGGTCAAGTCGAGCAGAGCTTTCGTGAAGCGACTGACTTCTTGAACAACACGGGAGCCGGTATTACGGACGAGACGACCCTGCAGGAGGCGATCTTACGTCGGTGTCCTCACTACGATGCGCTCAAGGAGGTCATGGGAGATAGACCGTCTACACGCCCGCTGATGCTAAACGAGGATGCGTCGTTTCTGTCTGATGGTGTTGAGGATGGTGTGCTGGAGCCCAGCTTACAACTCCTGGATGAAAGAGAACCTGAGCCATTCGCATCACCCTCCAAAAGAGCCGAACGAGCAACGTGGTAGCGAGGACTCGCTCTTCTATTCGTTCTCGAAGTCCTAGTGTGCCCAGCACGATGTCGGAATGGTCGGATCTCAACGCGACCCTGGCCAGGACAAAGGCCTAGAACAAGAAAAAACAATAAACGCTTCCACGACGATAAGTTGGCCTTAAAGCGAGAGAAGTTTCAGCGATCAATCCACCTGGAGGAGTGTCGTGTGGTATGCACAGAGGACGAGACAAAAGATCGTGTTCTTCTTCTTCAAGCAAAGATAGCAAAGGAGCAATTTCAAGCACAGAGAGAAGAAATCTGATGATGAGGGCCGAACTTGCTCAAAGTAGAAAGTGTTTACGTGATGAGGGTATTCCTGAAGCTGAGATCGATGCGCTCCTACCTACTCAACCAAACTAAAATCGGTCATCGTTTTCAATCAAGTAGCTAAAGAGTTGATCCTTATAGCTCTCATCTGTCTCAATGTTCCCTACAAAATCGATTCCTCCTCCTTCATCAACCGCTTCAGCTTGCTCGACCCTGTTAGTTTCTTCGCATTCCTCTTGCAGCTCTGTTGGGATTGGCTCCCCAATGAGCAAGTTGTGTACGACCGCAGCGCTCATGAACAGACGTATGATCCGCTTTAGGTCCGCACTACTCTTTATGATGACTCGGACACCGGAAGCTTGGGCAGATGGGCCCGTAGTAATGTCTAGACCTTCGCAAAGCCTATGACACACTGGATCACCATTTCGTTCAAATCGTGCTACGTGAATATGGATTATCACGCAAGTTTATTAACGTGATCCGATTGCTGCATGATGGCACAACAGCTAGATTCTTAGTGAACGGGCAAGCGTCGCAAGACTGGGAGGTAAGATCAGGCATTCACCAAGGCTACCCTCTAGTACCCCTTATCTTCAACTTTGCAGTAGATACGCTGGCCCAAACTATTCCCCGCTAAAGTTAATGAAAATTGAATCTTCCCAAACCATTCCCCGCAATCCGAAATTACAAGGCATTCCCGTACCAGGTAGCGACAATAAGCGGCATAATTTTTTAGGTTTCGTTGACGACAGCATAGTGTTCATGGCATCCGCCCACGAGTTGGACACTGTCACGACGATTCCCGATAAATTTGGAGAGATCTCCGGCCTAAGGGTTCAACCCCAAAGAGTCTACCTATTGGATTCAACACCGCAGGAACCTCAACGAAGTGGAATGAGTTCCCTGTACTACGTCGAAATGACACTTCGCACCAATTTGGGTACTGGGTAGGCAATGAGGACTTCACACTGGAAAACTGGAACATAAGAATCGAAAAAATACAACGGAGACTCCGTATCGCTTCCGCAATCAGTAACTCTGTCGTCCAGAGAGTCCAGCTCTTTAATGCTGTGACCTTACTGGTCATCTTGTACACAGGGAAACAATTTGTTACGCCGAAGAAGGTCATGCAGAAACTCGAAAACATACAGAAGAACTTTGTTTGGACGGGGAAACTGGGTAGAATCATCCAGGCATAAACTGAATCCAGCTCTAATATTCACACCAATTCAAGCTGGCGGCCTTGGCCTACAGAACATTGCACAAGCTTTGTGTGCCACGAGATGCAATCTTGCAGAACGATGACTACAAGGACCAGATGACGTGTACAAGGCTGCCTGGCATGTAGCGGCGCATCCAGCACTAGCAGCTGACAAGTACTGCTGTAGATTCCGATCGACGTCCAAATTAATGATCAGGAAAGCAACGACCGAGAAGCACGGACTGCCACAATATCCACCAAGGCCTTGGAAAACTGGAGCTATGGGAGGCCTAGACGCAAACCCTGATGCCGCTACTTCGAAACGAAGCCCCGAATCAATTCGCAGGACAGTGCGAAGACGACACCAACCTGCTATTGGATTGACGATGAAACACTAGGATTTACCACCATGATGAACCTGTAGATGCCACAGCTTCCAGCAGAGGCATAATTTGTGCTTTATGCACCTTAGAACGACAATGCCGTAATAGTAGATAGCAAGAACATACCTTTACGAACCCAAGATTTCCCGATGATCAACGTATGCAGTGTGAAGGAGATAATCGCGTTCAACGGACATCAGATCAGGCCCCCATTGAAATACTCAGACTGCAAAACTAGGAGCCCAAACAAGATGAAAACTTGGTGCTACAACGTGTTACGTAATTTTCCCTGGAACCTATGGAGCCTGAAGGAAAACATACCGAAGCCCATTGCTTTCCCAACGCTATGACTCAGACTGTTCTGGACGATGCAGGAAGTAGAACAGACAATCATTATTGCCGCTAGCACAGAACGAGAAGAAGGACTGCCCACATGTGGTGAAGTGCTCGGTGAACATTACCTTGATCTTGGATCACTCAGCTCAGACATTCTGGGCTGAGTGAAACGTGTGTGTACTCACTTGCGATCCCTTTTCTTGGTTCTTGACTAAGACTACGCTGTGGGCCTCGACGTGTGTCTGCCGCACCAGCTGCCTCCGATCTCAGTATCTCCGGGAGTCCCAGACGTAGCTTGGCCTCTCCCTGACAGGTCTTGATCCGCGTGTGTCTTGAAATGCCCCGGGGTTTCTATACAAACACACTACCACACTTATCTCAGTCCTCTTCTTTATAGACCTTGGTCCCAGGTCTCTCAGCCTCTTCTCTTCTCCTAACGACTCCGGCTCAGAGTCGCGACAACACCTTCTTTCCCGGCCGGCCTGGGTCTGGGCCGAAGCAACCTTATTTCTAAGTACCTAGGTCAAGGCTCGTACCAGCTTCTCCTTTCTTCTCTTCGGGTAAAGCAACGACCCGGAAAGGAGTTGGCGGCTTGGTTTGAGCCAGTCCGAATCCAAAGCACTCACATACACTCTGGGACTACCCGCGCACCACGCCTAATTTAAGGCGGACACTAGTAATCACTTGTAACGGGACTCAGTCCAAACCTGCTCACGCAAAGCGAAGAGCTGGTTGACCTGATCCCGAACACCCGACAGAGGAAGCTGTTCTTAGCACGGCCTCGCAGAAGTGCGAGCCGATGCTGAAGCCTGAAGCGAACGGAACTCGCACAGAGGCGAGCCGGAAGCTTAGGCTGGGTCTTCGGTCTTGAAGAGCAAACGGACTCACAGAGCTGTGAGCCGATGCTCTTGTCTTGGGAGGCGACTCCCGACTTGGAGGGAGGAAGAGGCGACTTGAGGACTTGAAGGTAAAATTGCAACTGAATTAAAATGAGCTTATGGTTCCTGAATCCTATGAATAAAACCACTAGAGGTCCTAGAGGTTAAATGTAAATCCTTGGGTTGAATCAGGTTGAACTTGAAGATTCTCCTTCGAAGAATCTTCCTGCCGCGTGGCATCTTGTGATTGGCCACAAGAACTCAGGTGATGCGCCGGACTTGTTACCAGACACTTTCCCAGGAAGGAACCATCATCATGCACAAAGAAGTGCAGAGAACACTTGGCGTAATCACTGATTGCGACAAAGGTGAATGCGAGCAAATATGTACCCATATTTGCGTCACCTTCACCTTCATGACGGAAGTGTGTATCACACCAATCTGTGATCACATTTCCCATGTAATAGACCAGAGTGCCTATTACAAATAGTTCATGTAGGTATTGGTTATTTAACAGATATCGTAACAGATAACTGTTACCCACAATGAACCCAGAAGGTGGTGTGTCCCACACAACCACCTCATGTAATGGATTTAGTCATCCCATTACACCATAGGCGTTGGTTTGTGATTCCTCTTTCCTTGCTTGTGATGTAGCAGGGCTACACAAGTATACATGTGTATATGTATAGATATCCGGCAGGGATTGCGGATAGGCTGTATACATATGAAGCAGGCTGCCTGTGTGGACCACATACAGGATTACAATCATTTCGAGCTGCCACTGATTGGCTATTAGTGGCGGGCCCTTAGGGCGCTACTATTGGTGGTACCTTTCGACCAATAAGGCGCTTGCATATAGGTGCAGCACGTGAGGGCCAACCATAGCCCTCACCATGCAATTAGATATTCTTTTAGCTAGGTCTGCTAAGAGGCCCGCCGCGTTGCGGGCCGACATAAATACAGTTTTCACATTTCTACCTAAACAGTCTTTTGCTTTGTATTAGAAATACACGTTGTCGTGTATTTCTATAGTAAATAAAGCCTTACGCTTCCTCATACACGCATACAGTGTATGCTAGAAACAGAGTGGTTGTCCACCCTGTTTCATCAGCGATCCAGCAAGAGTAATCTTGAGCCGAGTACGTCCGTCTGCCATGTATGGGGTTTTACCAACACCTTCACATTCCAACACCTTATCGTCGTCTATGTGACACCCAACCTTACGAGCGAAGGCAGCGTCCAAGATGGACACTTCGGCGCTACTGTCGAGCAGCAGTGTAGCTTTCTCATTGTTGATTTCCCCACGGCTTTCGCCTGCCGGCATTTCCTATCTGGCACATGATACTACCAATACACACGCGACTCTCCTCGCAAAATATCCAAGGCCATTGTCACCTCAGATCTCGAATATTCGTCGATCTGATGTAAAATTGACACAGCCGCGGTACGTTTCCCATGAAGATCACATGTATTGTCGATCGGATTCATCAGCCTGCTTACTTCAGATTTCGATTGCTTCTCGACATATGCATAGATGCAATATCTAGAACGCTCGTCTCGTACCGGATTCAAACCCGGCGAGCGTCCTAGTTTAACATCCCTCCATACTTGGTGGGGTTGTACCACTGACGGATCAAGTTATAGAACTCTTCCATCGGGCATTGACCGGTGTCGTGAATCTCTCCACATGCCTTGCACACGAAAAGGCATCGATCCGTCGGGTGGCCCTTCTTTCCACATTTCTCACACGTTAATCGTTGTCAGCATCTCAGGTTACTGTGTTTGCTCGATCCGAAGTATGAACGACGTCTTGGCGAGGTTCCCTCCTTCGCTGATCCAGTAGGCCGATCCGATTGCCGATCCTTGACATTTCGGTTAAGACGTTCCTGATCCGTTTTGGCTTGATCTGTTTCCTTAGCTCGATCTGAGCTCGAGGTTAGGTAGATCTTATGCAGATTCCTTTCACCCTCTGATCCATTCAACTCAAGCTCCGAATCGCTTGAAACAGCAGCTGTGCGGATCGTTCGGACTGCTCTCGTGGTTGCGGTTGGGTTTGCACCTATTGGTGCCTTTGGTCGGGGTTTGATCGAGCCGTACACCGACTTGCTTTGCTCAACTTCGCACGCTGTCGGGATCGCAGTGTATCCTCCAGAGCGTCAGCATCGGGAATTCGAAACAGTGCTAGCTGGTTAGCCAGATCACGATCGTCTAGCGTCTCGATGAAGTGATCCACGTGTTCGCGTCGGACTTCGGGCGATCCATCCTTGATTTGAAGATGCGCACGCATACCAGCTACGTTCAGCCGATACAAGTATTCCAATGGTGATTCTTCCGATCTCTTTCGAATATGATAGTACTGTCTAGCAATAGACACTCCGCGGCCACAGTACTGCATCTGGAAAACCTTAGACGGGTTTTTCAATTACTCCGTGCCGATCGGCAACTGTCGATACCAGTTTCGCGCCGATCTGGTGAGCAGGTCACCGAACACAAGGCACTTCTCATCATCGGGAGCCTGATCGCGGACGTAGGCGGACTTCAGCTTGCTGAGCCAGCTCTAGCGTGGTCATCGTTGTCCTTCCCAGAAAACTCTTTCAGCTCTGACACCGCGGACAGTCTGATCCGTGGAGTCACTGTGGTTCCACCAGTGGAGGTTTCTTAGATGCCACGGCAGCTCGGGGCGGACTGCTGACAATGAAATCGTCTGGGTCATACTCGCTCACGTGTGATACGCGACGACGCGATCGAACTGACTCCATCTCAACATCTTGGGTACCCATCTTTGAGTGGTCTGCCGCTTGTGGTGATTCTGCAACTCGCTGTTCCTTCCAGGTAGTGACTCATCGCTGCGTTGAAGAATGTCTGCATACGTTCAGGCGAGGCTTGGTCTTGGTTCCGTTCTGCAACGATCGGTGATCTCACTCCCGAGTTGCGAGCTTGAGCATGGCAGCTCCTGACGCTCAGGTCATTCTTTGCAGTTCAATTGAACTACCAGATCCAGTCTCCAGTATGACAGAGCCATACTGTGAGAATCCAGTTTGACTGCGGGGAGTCGGTGATCTTGGTAGTTTCGCCGGGGCGGCAACACCAACCAGGACTGCCAACTTCTCGTACAGGGACACTGTTGCTTCCTCGATCTCGGTTAGTTCCAGATCAAATAGATCGTTCGCGTCAAACGCTCCAGGCACGATCCCTGCTTCCTTTAGCATACGCATCAAAATCTTCACCATGTCCAGCTTGTTAATCGCTTCTTTGGGTGGAGTCACTGGTCCCTGGAGGTCCCCGAGCAGCTTTGGTCGCATGATTTGCATCACAGGGTCCTCGGATAAGAACGCATGGATCTCTTTCCGATAGAAGATCGACCCGCTGGTCTTCGGTCCAGACTTTGATTTCGTCACGATCTTCAGCATCCAAATCCGGAGCTTTAATCTTCTTTCTCGAAGTCTCCGACTTCTTCTTCGAGGTCACACGCGAGGTTGGAGGAGTGGTGGTGGATGAAGATTCTCGGTTTTCACTGAAGGACCTTCGTCCTGCGGATCATGATCAGAATCGCGATCCGTGGGGGCCTGGGGAGGGGTTTAAGGTTTTTCTTCTAGGTCCATTGCTGGCCCTTCCTCTTTCGTCAGAGAGCTCCTCCCAGCGCTCCGACGATCGGTGGATCCTGCTTCATTCAGCAGCGTTGACGGCGATCCTCTTTCCGTCGACGCTTTAATCCCTAGCTCCAATTTAACCTTGACATCTTCTTGGTTGGACTCAAGGTGAACTTCCTGGGAGTCACCAGAAAATCCGAACACGCACCATTGTGGCGAAGTGGGGATCGTGAAATTGCTAACACGATCCAAACTCGTCAACTTGCCCGGACTACCGGATAATGGAGGTACTCCGTAGATCCGTGATGCTGACCTTGATCATCTTGTGTACCCGTCGGTGGGGCGGGTTACGCTCTCTTGGTACTCGGCGAAGTGTCGATTGGTCGTTCTTGGAACCGTATGGACGGTACTTGGGATTGGGGATGATAACCACGCGGGAATTCTTCACGCGGTTGTCGATCGGCCGATCAGTAGTCTTGAACACTTGAGCTGATCGGGTATGGGTGCCCTTGTGTGTGTCCTTTTCGTTTGCTTGCCGCTTCCTAGCGGGATCTTGATGGTGAGAGCAATCGTAACCTGGCCAAGCGATCCAGGATCTTCTACGATCTTCCTCGATCGATCCAGTAGTTTCTTGTCGTCGGGTGGGCCAATATACTTCCCTCCCGGAATGGTGAAAACCACTTGTGTCTTGCAAGGAAAATTGCTCTCTGTTTAATGCCTTAGAATCCTTCTTCAACCTTCTTCCTACCCATCTAGCACATCACCTGATTTGTACCCTTCGTTGGCTGCTCCGGATCTTGCTGGGAGTACGTACCACAAAGGTGGAAACTTGTATCGTAATAATTGCACCCACCAGCTAGATCGCAGTCGATCTGGATCGGGCGATCTGTGCCGGAATGATTGTACCTTGTTGATCTGGATCGGACCAATCCAGTTCTTACTTGGCCCGAACCTGATAATTCTGAGTCTGGGTTGTAGCCTTCCAGTCGATCGATCTTGATTCCATCAATCCTTTCACTCAGATCGTTGAGATCGAGACTTAGGAACTGTGCATCATCACAATATGTTGAAGTACCAACACGATCGCGACGAGTGGTTTCTCGCTGGCTTGGACGATGGTGCTTTGGTTCCAGCAAAACAATCAGCACTGCACTTGGACTCGAAGTCACATGCGCCAGAGATTGTATCATCGCATTCAGTCAAAGTGGATATTTGGAGTGTGAGTTATCTTTTACGAACAGCGACTGCGCCAAATTTTCCACCCCAGCTCGAGGCAATTAAGGAGCAGTGTTTGCAGCAAAGTCCAACAAAAGACCGTCCGCAGTATCTCTTCTCAAGGCATTGCAGAAGACAGTAGTGACACTTGCATAAGCACCACTGTGTTGCGATGCTGATTAATCGTTTTTTGATTGTGTGTGATATATCAATTGCCGCGATGGCATCCGAGTACACGTGTCAAATATTTTATGATCTATCTCTTAACATCCCCATTTACTATTGCGGAATGGTGCTCCTTCGTGGCAAAGAAAAAAGTGCCTTACAACCCGGAATGGAAGTATCGACTGGTTCCTTGCTCTCAGAAATGTCTTTGGTTAGACCCATCTTGGTGATAATTCGCTATCCCATTTCAGTATTTAGATCGGGTAATGAATGCACTGACATCTTCACATCTCGTTCCTTAAAGACTTGGTTGATTTGTGTATCAACTATATCACCAAGCTCTTCGACTGAGCGTAAACCAATCACACTATCCTGCGATACTGCCCTCATCGGAGGAACCACCACCAGCACGTGAATGTGATCAGTGCATGGCTGAGGTATACCCGGCAACACTTTCTGAAGGCCAGACTCCCCCTGTAGCTCATCGTCTTCGTGTGTTAGCGCTTCTATTTCAGCAGTCTTCTCGTCCTTCTTCAACTTTTTCACATCTTCTGTGCCTGACTCGAGTTATCCGTTGCCCTGTTTCACCAGGAAGAGCTGCAGTTCACGCGCAGGACATGTGATTTTGTTCGAATTATTCGTCTTGATCGCGCCCTTCAAGTGACCCACCAACCGACTCGCGACGATGTCCACAGAGAACGCGCTTCCCGCCACACCAACAATCGCACACACCAGCTGCACCATATTTCCTCGACGCGGCAGACTCTGGAATGAGAGAAGAGCGCGAGTGCTAGGCGTTTTAGTTGCGACGGGGATTCGCGCGATATTCCTATCGTTACCCCATAGTGAGAGCTAGAGACTTGGCAGAAACTGATACCACACCACTCCACGTCGTCTACACAAGACGAGTTCAAGAAAAAGAACCACAAGAACCAGATGTGTGTCCTGTTGAATCAAGAGACACTGAAGTTAACTGCGCTCGAAAAGGAAAATGAGCGCGTCATCCAAGATCTGAAGGACGAAAGTGTGCGCTCGGCGACCATCCGCGACGAGAGACGCACAATTGCAGAGGCTAAGGCCACAGTCACTGTTGCCGAGCACACGTCGATAAACAAAATGAACATTTAGGTGGATAAGGGTAATAAGTCGAATGCTGTTGAGACTGCGATTGTTTTGTCGGTGAAGTGCAAGGCCCAGCCTGCAGTGCAGTTGAAAACTGTCAGGACAGAATTTGAACAGTATGTGAATGCGGCCAAGGTTAATGCAGAAGCGATAATTCAAGCGGCGGAGAAAGAAGCAGTCAAGATTCTGGCAAGTGCCGAGGCGGAAGGAAACTCTGCTGCGTGCTTGAAGGCAAAGTGCGACTTCGGATTTCAGCGAGAAGAAGATTGACACTGAGACCCGCCTGGCCGAGACCGTTTCGCTTGTGCTTAGTGGCAAGAATGGTGACCAACTCATTCAATAAACGTTTTTGCAGACGTTGCAGGCGGCCAAATGATCATCTTGGAGGCAAAGGACGAATAGTTTCGAGACACAACCAGTTCGTCGATGTCTCGCTATTCGAGTTGAGTAGCATTGTTATCGAAAATGCGCAAGCTGCCACATGCACGATATTTTCCAGACAGTGACAATTTATATGCATAGCGAACAATTAATAAGTTTCAGTCCACATACTTTGCTGTTCACACCAAGTGAATTTATTACGGCGGGAGGGTCTCCTGACATACTGCACTGCTCCGCTTCTTAGAACTCCTCGGTAGCCTACGACTCACGCTCGAAAACGGCAGCAGCACCCATTCCTGTGCCAATGCACATGGAAATGACTCCATAACGTTGATTCTTGCGCTTTAGCTGGTACAATAGGGTGGACATCTGACGCGCACCCGTGCAGCCCAGCGGGTGACCCAAAGCAATGGCACCGCCCTTCGGGTTCACCTTCTCAATCGGGATACCGAGCTTCTCGATACAGTAGGTGGCCTGGCTTGCAAACGCTTCGTTAATCTCAAACACGTCGATCTGGTCCATAGTCAGGTTGGCCTTCTGGAGCGCCTCCGGGATGGCGAAGGCCGGGCCAATGCCCATGAGTGCCGGCGGCACCCGCAACAGCGAACGAGACGAAGCGACCGAGGATAGGCAGCCCCATCTTCTTGGCTACAGAGCGGCGCATGAGCAGCACAGCGGCAGCACCGTCGCTCACCTGGCTCGAGTTGCCAGCAGTGGTGGATCCTCCCTCCTTGAAGGCTGAACACAACTTGCCCAGCTTCTCCACTGTGGTGCCGGCACGGACACCATCATCCTGCGAAATGACGACTGCTTTCTCATTGCCGTCCTTGTCTTTGATGGTCGTCGACACGGGTGTGATCTCCTCCTTAAACCAGCCATTGGCCTGTGCAGCCGCTGCCTTCTCGTGGGACAAGGCCGCTAGTTCGTCCTGTTTGGTGCGTGTGATACCATACTTCTCAGCCACGTTCTCACTCGTGATACCCATGGGGACAGTGCAGTCCATGGCGTCTTGCACTGCGCCAATACGCTCCCAGTTGACGGTCGGAACGTCCTTGCCGATGCCAGCAAGGGACATGCACTCCACCCCGCAGCGATGCCAATGTCGTAGTATCCAGCTTTAATGGCAGCAGTGACGTTGGCCACCGCCTGTAGACCGGAGCTGCACTGGCGGTTGAGTGTGTGTAGAGGCACCGTGTGAGGAATGCCAGCCGCCAGTTGCGCCATACGCGCCATGCCGGCGCCAGAGCCTGGCTGCAACACGTTGCCCACCACCACGTCACCCACGAGCTTGGGGTCCACCTTGGCCTGCTTGAGCACTGCCTGGAGCACATGGCTTAGCAGCACGTCGGGCGTCGTGTCCTTGAAGCCGCCGCGACGAGCCTTTGTGATGGGGGTACGTAGCGCCGACACAATCACCACGTCTTCCTCGGGGTTTACTGGGCGGGGATCCCTGCGAGACGTGCGAGCGGAGGCGGTTGATGCGGTCCATGCTTGGTGTGGAGGGAGCTTCAACGTGTGCGGGAGGTGGTGAAATCGAAATGATTCGATGTATACGTGTAGCAAACAGCTAATGCAAAAAGCTGCATCAACACTTTTACATCAGCTTCAAGTTAAATCGCTAATACAACACGTAAATCCGACTCTATCTATTCTGAAATTCAGGCTATCCTCTATTGAGTAACCTTCGAACACATACTAGGGCGTTTTAAATCAATATAACAGATTAAACAGGTATTTTACATCGACTAAAATCAGGCTCAATCTTCAAAGGCTACGCTAACGTAAGCAACAATGCGCTCGGTCGTGAAGACTGTGCTCGCCGCCACCGCAGCCAAAGCACTCGTCGTATACGTCGTGTATCTTATCAGGAAGCATGGCGTTATGTTAAATCTTAACAGCTCAAAGCGCGCTGCATTGCCCGATCCTTCGGAGAGCTATGAACTGTTCCCCATCGACTTCTCCATGCACGTTCAGATCCGCCAGAACGTGGCACTCAAGTTCCTACAGACGCATCCAGAGGCCAAGGGCGACGCGTCGGTCTTGCTCCTGCACGGCGGCTCCGAGGTGGACCGCTACGACACGGACATCCAGTACAATTTCCACCAGGAGAGTTTCTTCCAGTACCTCTTCGGAGTGCGTGAGCCTGACTGTGCTGGTCTCATTGACCTGACAACCCGCAAGGCGGTGCTGTTCGTGCCGAGACTGAGCGACGAGTGGGAGCTGTGGTGTGGAGACCGCAAGCCGCTGGCGTACTTCAAGGCACACTACAAGGTGGACGAGGTGTACTACGTGGACGAGATGGCAGCTGTGCTGGCGGACAAGCTGAAGGCCAAGAAGGTGTATGTGCTGCACGGCAAGAACACAGACAGCGGACTGGAGACAACGACGACGTCGACGTTTGAAGGGATAGAGAAGTTCGATGTGGACAAGGCAGCTCTGCATCCAGTGCTGGTGGAGTGCCGTGTGATCAAGACGGAGAAAGAGTTGGAGCTGCTTCGTTTTGTGAACAAGTTGTCATCTCGTGCTCATATCAAGGTGATGAAGAACATTCGTCCGGGCAAGATGGAGTTTCATGCGGAGAGTGATTTCTTGCATTACGTGTACAGCAATGGCGGAGCTCGTTTCCACGCGTACACTTGCATCTGTGGTAGTGGGCATAATGCTTCTGCTCAGCATTACGGTCACGCTGGAGCTCCAAATGATAAGCTACTTGAGGATGGCGATCTGTTCTTGAACGATATGGGCGGTGAACTGCATGGTTACACGTCAGATATTACGTGCTCGTGGCCTGTTAACGGTGTCTTCTCTGCGGATCAGCGTATGGTGTATGAAGGTGTGCTGAAGGCTCATGATGCTGTTATAGCTGCGATGAAGCCGGGTGTGAATTGGGTTGATATGCATATCCTCGCAAACCGCGTGATGACCGAGCATATGCTGGAATATGGGCTGCTGCAGAATGGCACGGTGGACGAGATGATGGAGCATGAGGTCTCTTCTTACTTCACGCCGTGTGGTCTGGGGCATTTCATGGGACTTGACGTACATGACGTTGGCGGATTTCCGTGGACCATGTTCGATCAACAAAGAGGAGCTTGCAAAAGCTGCGTTGCGTGCGGAATTTGCAGGAAAATATGGTAATAACAGTCGAACCAGGATGGTACTTCATCGAGGCACAACTGCGTATTGCGCTTGACTCCACCATTGCAGTATTCATCAACCAGGATGTTTTGGGTCGCTTCCGTGGCACAGGTGGCGTGCGTATCGAGTCAGACGTAGTGGTGACGGCCAATGGCGTCGAGAACATGACCCAGGTGCCTCGAACGATTGCCGAGATCGAGGCAACCATGAACAGCAAGTAGATCGGGCTAGCAGTGCGTCGAGACCGCCGGTATGCAATCTCACCCTTTCTTTACCGCGAAACTTGTCGACGTTGAAGTGAACTTCGAACGGTATATTACACCCTTTGTCGACAAACAAGGCAAGGACAACGCGCTTGTTGTGTCGTTGCATTGCGATGCAATCTAAATGGCGTTTAGCCTGCGTTTTGGCGTTGCTCGAGTCAAACACATTGATTTGGTATGGGTATTATGCCAGCATGCCGACGTTGTGCGATCGCAAGAGCGTCAACAAAAGTGATGATCTCCAGCTGTATGCCACGGAAGTTATTGAGACGTCCACATTACATTAAGGTTATTTGACTACGTGGTCATTCTACATTCGTACAGTGTATTGTGATCTGCGTTTAACCGGGAGATAGTCGTGTCAGGAAAGCATCGACGACTTGCAAGTTGCAGCTATGCGTATAATGTCATTATGTGTATGAGATCAATGGTCTTCCTTTTTTTTTTTCATACCTTTTGTCAGTCTCACCCATCATAACCCTACCACATAATAGACTTCCTTTCACTATGCCGCATTCTCAGACCAATCTTTTCACCAGGTATAGACAATCGTCGTCTTGTTCCGCATAAACGCGAAGAGCTCCAAGAGCATAAGCCCGCCGTCATGAGTTCCGATCACGTGAATGGATTTCTAGCTGCTGCTACAGCCACTGCGGCCATGGCCTCCATCGCCTTCCTCCAGAAAACACGCGCATCCGTGTACGAACCGAAGAATCGCAAGGCCGCCTCTCAGAGACGCCCTAGCGCCAACGGATCCACCATCAACGGACACGCGCACAAACACATGACCATGGTACAGGGCGGACACGTGCTGACAGACCCTTCGGAGAGCTATGAACTGTTCCCCATCGACTTCTCCATGCACGTTCAGATCCGCCAGAACGTGGCACTCAAGTTCCTACAGACGCATCCAGAGGCCAAGGGCGACGCGTCGGTCTTGCTCCTGCACGGCGGCTCCGAGGTGGACCGCTACGACACGGACATCCAGTACAATTTCCACCAGGAGAGTTTCTTCCAGTACCTCTTCGGAGTGCGTGAGCCTGACTGTGCTGGTCTCATTGACCTGACAACCCGCAAGGCGGTGCTGTTCGTGCCGAGACTGAGCGACGAGTGGGAGCTGTGGTGTGGAGACCGCAAGCCGCTGGCGTACTTCAAGGCACACTACAAGGTGGACGAGGTGTACTACGTGGACGAGATGGCAGCTGTGCTGGCGGACAAGCTGAAGGCCAAGAAGGTGTATGTGCTGCACGGCAAGAACACAGACAGCGGACTGGAGACAACGACGACGTCGACGTTTGAAGGGATAGAGAAGTTCGATGTGGACAAGGCAGCTCTGCATCCAGTGCTGGTGGAGTGCCGTGTGATCAAGACGGAGAAAGAGTTGGAGCTGCTTCGTTTTGTGAACAAGTTGTCATCTCGTGCTCATATCAAGGTGATGAAGAACATTCGTCCGGGCAAGATGGAGTTTCATGCGGAGAGTGATTTCTTGCATTACGTGTACAGCAATGGCGGAGCTCGTTTCCACGCGTACACTTGCATCTGTGGTAGTGGGCATAATGCTTCTGCGCTGCACTACGGCCATGCTGGAGCTCCAAATGATAAGCTACTTGAGGATGGCGATCTGTTCTTGAACGATATGGGCGGTGAACTGCATGGTTACACGTCAGATATTACGTGCTCGTGGCCTGTTAACGGTGTCTTCTCTGCGGATCAGCGTATGGTGTATGAAGGTGTGCTGAAGGCTCATGATGCTGTGATGGCTGCTATCAAACCTGGAATTAGCTACGTTGGCATGCACCTACTGTCCCACCGCGTTTTGACGCAGCACCTGCTGGAGTACGGTCTGTTCCAGAATGGCACGGTTGACGAGCTGATGGACCATGAAATATCAGCGTTCTTTACCCACACGGCTTAGGCCACTTGATGGGCCTCGACACGCACGACGTCGGTGGTATTCCCGTGGGCTACACCCGCTCAACCAAGAAGATCCTGGCGAAGCTGCGCTGTGTGCGCAACCTAGAGAAGAATATGGTGCTGACGGTGGAGCCAGGTTGCTACTTCATCGAGGCGCAGATCCAGACAGTGCTGGCTAACCCTGTTACTGCCAAGTTCATCAACCAGGAGATGCTGTCTCGCTTCCGTGGCACTGGTGGTGTGCGTATTGAGTCGGACGTCGTGGTAACCGCTACTGGTGTCGAGAATATGAGTAAGGTTCCCCGGACGGTTGAGGAGATCGAAGCCACCATGCAGCAGGCGTAGTTAGGTTTTGTATATGGGTTGCTCGATATCCTGAGTGATTGAAGATCGTAGGAGAGAAACTAGGTATACATTTGCTTGTTGTCTGCTGCTCTTGCGATGAGCTTGCAAGTTTGCATAGGGAAAAAAGATAAGCAGTTTGGCGTGAAAGGTGAGTGGGCGTGTGGAAACTTCTGCTAATGGTAACTCGAATTTGCTCCCTCATATTGTTGTATTTGTAACTGAGCATCGACTGTGATCGCCAGATATTGCTCGAGGAGACCTTAAGTATGGTGACATTGGACGGGCCTTCAACGCAGATGCTGACGCCTGCACAGGTTGGGGGATACGTTTGTTTCGGACTGGGTCGATTGGCACTCTAGGCACCACGGTTGGCATTGTTCCAGCTCTACCAATGGCCGGCAATTGAACTCCGGTTGACGGTGAGGCTTCCTCCTTCTGGTTTTCATTCTTTCGTCGTCGACGTGAGCCATTCGTGTGCGCAGGTGAGTGTGGCGGGATGGAGGGGGTCGAGCAATATTTTTGACCCAAGAGATATCGCACAGCTTGTTATTTGTCAGTGCACCACCCGTGACCCACTCGGGTTGAGATTTTTGCGATGCTGTCTGTCTTTGAGCGTTATCCCGCTTACTGCGACGCTTATCGTTGCTTGGTGGAGGCGATCGCTTTGACTGTCAACCACCACAATATCGTCCGGTTCCTGTAGCAATCACAACAATCCAGAAGACCATATTCAGAACAGGCAAGCACTAGAAGAAACATAACGGAGTCAAATGGCTACCTTGGACTGCTGAAGAACCGGCTTTAGGTACGTCCTGAATTTGAATTTCATTAGCAAAACCATCAGCAATATTGCAACGAAGAAAGTAATATATATGTACCACCGCAATAGATCCTGCACTCACAACTGGCGTCCACGATGC
Organism: Phytophthora kernoviae; assembly: GCA_008080845.1. Taxonomy (NCBI): domain Eukaryota; phylum Oomycota; class Peronosporomycetes; order Peronosporales; family Peronosporaceae; genus Phytophthora; species Phytophthora kernoviae. Next base: position 41,092 of record VKKV01000188.1, on the reverse strand, counting down.
GAAAAGCATTTTTTGTTGGGCTGATGCCATTCACGCGTGTGGGTGTACGCAAGCGTCTTGACCTTGATCTCCTCCTCATCGTTTTCGTCCAGCTGCTGTTTCAGCAAAATTTCACGACGTTCCGCTTCTTTAAGCTCCTCCTCTTGTCGTGCGTTCTCTAATGCCTCAACACGAGCAGCTTCCTCAAGTGCGTCCTGCTCCAATTTGAGCCGCTGGGCCTTCTTGAATGCTAACTGTTCCTCGATTGTTCGGTTCGCTACTGCCTCCTCTCTTCGCGAGCAGTTCGGACCTCTTGTTGTTGTTTCTCCAGCATCGTCTTGTAGAAGGACGTTAGCTGTATAGCAAAGAACAAAAACGTAAATTGGGCACAAACGTTGGTACGCTACACAGCACCCAGAATATCAATGCTGTGAAGCCACAAACTCACCATAGGAGCCACCGTAAAGGAAAACACTCCAATGTGAGTGCATCAAGCACCTCTTCCACATGAGCCGTAATCGGAGACAGTCGCCTACGCTCCAAATTCTCACCCAAGTCATCATCCAGATCCTCATGGTACTCAATAGTTTCTTCCATCAGTCCGTCACTAGTAACAACCGATTCGAACAACAAAATCATCAGTCCTTATCCCACCTACCAATAACTCCGCACTCACTACCGACCACAGAATGATTTCTTCGTAATGCTCTTGAAATTCAGGCGTCAGTTCTTGCAAATATGAACGCCCTTCCACTTGGAGCACAGTCCCATCACCTCCTCCATTGCAACCAGAGAGGCTAAAAGCTGTCGCTTCTATTGGCACCGACTGAATGTGCTCCATCGACTCGCCTGCAAACAACTTCGACCCAGTGACTTGCAAATATTGGAATTTCTGCTGCCAGTCTTGAAATTGTGGTGGCTTTTTCAACCGGAACTGGTCACTCATGTACACGTAGGCTGGAAAGCGTCCTTCTTCTGCGTTAGCTTCTTCATCTTCGGTAGCTTTAGACTCTGTGGCACTTGGCCCTTGGAAAGCTACAACCCCCCAAAAAAACAATCATATTCCGTCGGTAAATACTTGTTTAAAATGCCGCCATGCACACTTTAACTAACCTGTCGATCGGTAGACTCTAAAAGCTCTTGGGTACGCTTTTCTGCCTTCAATCAGAGAGAAATGCAAGGTGACAATGACGATATATATTTTTGGAGAGCAAATTCGTAGTATTTGTGCACATTGTGAGGGAAAGAGAGCTCACCCGCGCCTCAAATTGCTGGAATGCGTCTGCCAGTCCACACACTTCGTCCTCCGAGTCTTGATCGCTGTCAAAGCTGGCGATTTCCTCATATTCAAACGCCCCATCAGAGCGAGCGTCGCCCTCCATGTCCAACGCGATGTCCGATATGTTTTTCGTTCGTTCTTTCGTAAAGGTATACGTTTAAGTTAATGTTTGTATCGAATCGACGATATACTAGTTTTTGAAAGGTATACAATATATCATGAAAGGTCGTTTGTTTTGCTCAACGTAAAATTATCTACACGCAGATAAGCAGTAATGGCAGCATGACAAAGGAACTACATTCGGGGTTATCACTCTGCAACCTTCCTACCTATCATCTCTTTCAACAACAAGGGGTGATGCTCGTTGAAATGGAGGCTATATTCAGGAAGGCGAGCTATATCGGAGTGGTTACAGACTCTAGGAGCAGCAGCCCAAACGAGAACAACTTATATTTTTATACACAGGAGATTTCGTCGGATCCCAATCAAATACCAACTCAGCTTGATTTGGAATGAACAGACTGTGCCAGTTATGTGGGTGGCATCGCTTGTGCTAATTTACCTTGCTGAATGAAGTGCAAGTATTTTAGATGCAGGTAGTAGCCACATTGGTTTCTTCCGTCAAGGTCTCACCGCCATTGCCAGCAAGTACATTTCAAGATGGATGGACCAATATTGCCGTCCTACGAAGCGGCAATGCGTGATGCCAAAGCGTACCTGCGTCGCCGTGATCTGTCTTCGCAAGAGGAGCTTCCACTGTACTTCGCCTGGGAACGACTGTACACTGCTGCCAACTCCAACCTGAGCGTGGACTTTATGAACGAGACACGAGCTGAGCGTCTTGCTCGACAAGAGGCTCGACTAACTCCACGACGTGGGTTGCCTCCTCCACTGTTCACGTCGTTCGACAAGGTTCATCGCACTTCTGCACAGGCCTCTAGATACCTTCGATCCAGGACCCCATCAGCTGCAGCAATCGACATGATGGCGCGTCGGTACCGACGTGAGGCGGAAAAGTTGCGCTCATCGAGGGAAAAGCTTGTGCGTTCGCTTGATGAAACCCTAGAACGACCTAAGAACGCCAAACGACGACTGAAAACTCGTGAGGAAGAAGTGGAAGAGCTGCTTGAAAAGTTTGAGAAGCGACAGGTTTTATCAGAAGATAAGGCACATTTATCAGTTGGGGCGGGTGTCAAAGGAAACTTCGGTGGCAAAAGTGACGTCAACGACATTTTTGTGGGTAATGGTAAAGCATCAAAACTGGCAGGATTTCGCCAAACCAGTCTCTCCGAGGAAGACCCACTGCATTCTCCGAAATATTCAACGGTGGCGAATGTGGCAGCATTCGCAGCAAAAGTGTCGGCACCATCCAATTTCGGTGAAATGACACGAAAAGGAGCAGCAGTTGGTAAAAGGAAAAACATGAGAAACATGGATGAAACAACTGAAGTACGGAAAGCTTCAGTGGTGAACGGCGGGGAAGGTGACATCACGTTCGATACTTCAGCGAGCTCCATCTTTGAGGAGGGTCTATCTGACAGTGAAGAGCCTAATGCTTCTCATTATGCGGATAATTTGAGTGCGTCTCAAGTGAGTCGACGTCAAGCCAAGAGAACAACAATTTCCGATCAAGATGGAGATGATTTTGAAGACAAGCAGGAAACCAAAAGTGGGGAACACGTGGCCAAAAACGACTACCGAAATCGAGTCTGGGATGAAGACCTACAGGGTGATTTTAGAGATCAGAAGGGCGCTGGGTCACTTTCAGTCGAAGACAAACAGCAGCGACGTGATTCTGGAGTTAAGCGTAATAATGACCGCACAGCTCAGGGTTCGAAATCACAGCGGGGCCCACGTTCAATGCAAAGCGGTGCCCCCTTTGGGTGGCATTGGTGTAGATGAAAATGACGAAAATGATGACGAAATTGGAGGTGACCAACTTCTTACTACATCATCCTCCCAAACGAAAAAGCCAGCAGCCAAGAGGCAATACGAAAGTGCGCAGGAAAGACAAATCAAAGATGCCTCTCGTTCGATGCACACAAGTAGCCGTCGTGACGAAGGTGCTGCATATGAGGAAGGTCATGGAAAGCTAAAGAATAGTGAAGATGAAGATGAAGATAAAGGCCGTTATACCACGCAGGATCGGCAAAGCCTGCAACAAACGACCCCGGGCAAGAGTACTTTAACCACATCAGGTCTGAAGAACCTCGAAGATAGCGCTTCAAGTCCAACGAAAAGCCTTTCGACTCTCCTCGCGCGCGGTTGGGGATGTTCAAGTGCAAGTGAACGGCAGGCAAATCGTTTTTACGTTCGATGGCGCACTTGATGAGGACACAAGCGAAGAGGATACTCGAGTGCGACATGATGGTAACACCTCCAACTCCCCCGCGAAAACACAGCGGTTGTCGGTGCTACAAAAAGTTCTCGATACTACCGAACGAACTAATCGCGAAAGTGCGAGTATGGAAGAAAATAATGATGATGTCGATCATCAGTCAAGTGATCGCGTTCGAAAACCGATTTTGGCGAAAAGAGCAGCGTTCGGTTTGCCAATGCTTTGCCCCAAGATATGACCCGCCTCAGCAACGAGGATCACAATTCCCCCGGCAGCATGCAAATCAAAGTCAGCAAGGACAAGCTCAGTCGTATGCTCCTGCAAGTACAAATCCCCAACAGGACGGCGCGGTCCTTCCAACACCCCTCAGAGCGGCAGGCCAAGGGTTGACACCAAAACACGCAACACGACGGCAATTGAAGCTGTAGTTGAGGAAGGGTCGAGTGAAGAAGAGAGCGACGGAGATACCAGTCGGCATTCGCGCGGGTCGACCAAACCGCACCAGCGGCCGGTTGGTGAAATAGAAAGTAAACCGAGCAGTGAACGTGAAAGTCGTCGTAACGATGGCGATGCTCGAGCTCGCCAAGAGTATCAGGGTGCAGATAATGTCGGTGAAAATCCCCAACAGGACGGCGCGGTCCTTCCAACACCCCTCAGAGCGGCAGGCCAAGGGTTGACACCAAAACACGCAACACGACGGCAATTGAAGCTGTAGTTGAGGAAGGGTCGAGTGAAGAAGAGAGCGACGGAGATACCAGTCGGCATTCGCGCGGGTCGACCAAACCGCACCAGCGGCCGGTTGGTGAAATAGAAAGTAAACCGAGCAGTGAACGTGAAAGTCGTCGTAACGATGGCGATGTTCGAGCTCGTAAAGACTACTTGGATAATGATTTGAAGGTGCACGGTGCTAGTCGTATGGATCACAACGAATATTCGACCGGTGAGGGGCAGGAAAGGAGGCACTCTCAATTACTTGCTCGGCAAATGGCTTATCAAGAGCAGTCGACACTGCATGGACACAATTTTCGCTCGCCTAGCAATGCTTTGCGTGGCAGCCGTAACTCGAAGTCCTTTGACGATCGTTCTCACAGTTTGACTCGCCGACGGTCACAAAAGGGTATGACTTCCGACGATTCAGGTGGCTCGGATGTGGAGCTAAATGGCGCACCCAAACCTTGCCAAAAGGTAAACACAGAGCAGTATCAAAACCAGGCACAGGGCAACCAGGAGTCGAACGAGCACCAGTCTCTCTTGAGAGCTGTCGCCAGCAACTCGGGTGAACCGAAGGAAGGACCGAAAGTAAAAGTGAGCGGAGAACTTCGGTTACCAAGCGGGTATTGAGTGGAAATCAATCCCACAGATTTGGCGATCACGACTTGAGGTCATTTGACGATATTGGTGATATTAATACGAGCGATAGCGAAGAGGAAGACGACGACGATGCATTCGTACCAAGCACAGAGACACACGACCATCTATACAACAGATTCAATAAGCAACGCCAATACGACCGTAGTGTTCGACGGATATCGTCTAGCGAGACAGTATCACGTAAATTCAAGGTTCCAGATATTTGGGGCTTGGATCGTCAAGAACTTCGCGCACCCAGAAATTCGCGACGGGCGATGAAAATCCGAAAGCAGCGAGAAGAGATCCTTGAAAATGATTTTGACACCGACGGTGATCTCTCCGAGGGTCCAGATACACCTGACGTAAAATATCGACAGCGTGAACACCGATCTACTAGGCGCCAGCAACGTAATTTTCCAGGCGACGGCGGCTACAACAGTAACGCCATTCGAGATAAAACGCAGAGCTCTGCAGGTAGCTCTCGTACCAGAAATCACAAGCAACGACTGCAGTCGATGAAATTCAGTGATACCGAGATAGAAAATCAAGAGCGCGCCTACACCCCTAGAATGGGCATCCCTCCAGTCAAACTCGCGCCACGCACCGAAAAAGAGCGTAGTTACAAGACAAAGCGCGAACCCAGATCGAGCAGAGGAACCGACAAACGTCACAAGCTTCTGGAGAGTATCGTCTGGCCACCGGGTATGGAAGAAGAATGTATCGCGCGAATTGCTCTTGACGGCCACCACCCAATCGCACCTCCTGGGCTGGAACATCTCGTGACGGAGGAACAATGGGGGAGTATTGGACTTGGTTGCACTGGTATTCCTCGTGGCAGATGTGGTACATGAAAAACGACAAGAAGAAATCGCACCGCAAGTCACGCAAGGACAAACCAAGCAACCAGAACCGACTCGAAGACGAAATGCATTCCGTTGACGGCGAGGCAGCGCAGCATGGAGCAAGCAACGCCAATTGGTGGCTAGATGCAGGCCATAGCAAACGTCACCGTTGATGGCAGTCCCTTGCCACCACTAACACAACATAGCACTGCCAAATAAAGATCCAACTTTGAGTACCACCTACGTTACCCCACGATGCCAATACGAATAAACGCGTGGGGCTTGCGATGAAAGCGAACGTTGCAGCGAGTGCTGCTTTTGATTTCATTGCGTTTTGTTACGACATACAAAATTGCTGCTCGATCCTTCTGTCTTCATTCATTTCGTTGCATGCGGCTACTTCACCACAGCGTAGCAGGTCGGCAGCAGGTGTTGATCACTCCATGAACTGCTTGATTCGGACGTCTTAGTACTCCTCGCCGAACTCCTCGTCCTCACCCTCGGCTGTCTCCGCAGACACCTCCTCGTAGTCCTTCTCCAGGGCAGCAAGGTCCTCGCGAGCCTCCGAGAACTCACCCTCTTCCATACCTTCACCCACGAACCAGTGCACGAACGCACGCTTGGCGTACATCAGATCGAACTTGTGGTCAATGCGAGAGAAAACCTCAGCGATGGCGCTCGTGTTCGAGATCATGCACACAGCACGTTGCACGCGGGCCAAATCGCCCCCAGGCACCACCGACGGTGGCTGGTAGTTGATGCCGCACTTGAAACCCGTCGGACACCAGTCCACGAACTGGATCGTGCGCTTCGTCTTGATGGTGGCCACAGCCGCGTTCACGTCCTTGGGCACCACATCGCCACGGTACATAAGGCACGTGGCCATGTACTTGCCGTGACGCGGGTCACACTTGGCCATCATCGACGTGGGCTCGAAGGCGCTGTTCGTGATCTCCGCCACCGAAAGTGACTCGTGGTAGGCCTTCGGCCGAGATCACAGGAGCGTACGAGCTCAACATAAAGTGGATACGCGGGTATGGCACCAGGTTCGTCTGGAACTCGTTGATATCCACGTTCAGTGAGCCGTCGAACCGCAGCGACGTCGTCAGAGACGAGATCACCTGAGCAATGAGACGGTTCAAGTTGCTGTAGGTCGGACGGTCGATATCCAATGAGCGACGGCAGATGTCGTAGATGGCTTCATTATCCAACATCACGGCAATGTCCGTGTGTTCCAGCAGAGCGTGGGTGGACAACACCGAGTTGTACGGTTCCACAATAGCCGACGAGATGAGAGGAGACGGGTAGATCGTAAAGCCCAACTTACTCTTGCGACCGTAGTCCACCGACAGACGCTCAAGTAGAAGAGAGCCCAGACCGAACCAGTGCCTCCACCCACAGCGTGGAACACCATGAAGCCTTGAGGCCTGTGCAGGCGTCCGCTAGCTTACGGACACGATCCAACACAGTGTCCACAATCTCCTTTCCGATGGTGTAGTGTCCACGTGCGTAATTGTTGGCAGCGTCCTCCTTGCCAGAGATGATCTGCTCCGGGTGGTAGAGTTGACGGTAGGCGCCAGTACGCACTTCGTCACAAACTGTAGGTTCTAGGTCCACAAACACAGCACGAGGTACGTGTTTGCCTGATCCAGTTTCAGAGAAGAAGGTGGAGAAGGAGTCGTCTCCGTCTCCCAGTGACTTGTCGCTGGGCATTTGTCCATCCGGTTGGATGCCGTGTTCGAGGCAGTAGAGTTCCCAGCAGGCGTTACCTGTCTGGATGCCGCCTTGGCCTAAGTGGATGGAGAGGATTTCACGCATGGTTTTTAGGGGGGCTTGAGACTTGAGTGACTGGACTTGAGGAGAGCGCTGTGAGGACACTTGCCGCTTGCTGCCGACTTTGGAGAATGACAGACAGGAAAGGCAACTGGAGGGGAGGAATTTGTGCCACGTACTGTATTACAGGCACCGAAGACTCAGATCTTTTAAACTGCTCTCTTCGCGCGTAAAATGTGATAAGGTAAAAGAGATGGGCGGCAGAGAGCAGTTGGTGGCGCGAAATGTGACTTAGATACGCACCGCAACTACCGGTAACCCAAATTATAGGTTTTCTGTGACATGCGATGTCTTGCATTTACGGCAGTCAGAATCTATCAGCTCAGATGAACGTTACTTCACGTTAAGTTCACGTCTTGATTGCATAAATTATAAAATACTATTTTTCATTTATTGGGGTCATTTCAACCAAACACAGAGGTGCTGACGCCGCTGTGGATCTGCCCACTTGTTCGTGATGAATTAAGCTGGATACGTTGGGTAATATCACTAACACCTTTGCAATACGGCCACCGTTTTCTTCCCCTGCTCGTGCAACTGTAGCAAACGTCCTTGTGAAAGAGTCTTCGGTGCCAGACACTGTGAGCGGCCGAAGGAACGATACGAGTCCCACCACGGCGTGCAAATTCTAGAGGCAGCAATCCTCACTACTGCCAAGTTTGCTGACAGATACACCAAGGAGCATTTCATGACCGACAAGACCATCGATATCACTGATGAAGCATGTACAAACGTCCGTGTTCAGTTGGGCAATCAACCGGAAGTGATATTTTGATGAGTTGGAGCGCAGACAACTGCAGCTTCAGGTCGAGGCCACAGCGTTGGCAAAAGAAAAGGACGTGAAGAACAAACAGCGACTCAAAGGTGCAGGAGGAACTGAACAATATTCAAGACGGGTTGAAGCCACTTATCATCCGTCGCCAGGCGGAGAAGGCTCGTGTGAATGAGATCCGAGAGCTTCATGACAAGCATCAGCACCTCCAACAAAAGGCGGAGCAGGCCAGCCGCAATAGAGGCCTACAGGCCATCGCCGATCTGCAATACTATGCTATCCCTGATGTCAAGCGCTGGATTACTGAAGCCGAGAAAGCCAAGAAACGTCAGGACGAGGATGATACACAGCACAAGATAGTTGAGGAAGCAGTTTGCGAAGCGAAGATCTGCGAGGTGGTGGCTTGGTAGACGGGCATCCCTGTCCCTTAAGTATGGGTGACCGTCTCATGCAGCTGGATGAATGCATTAACAAGGATGTGGTTGGCCAAGAGGAGGCCGTCACAAAATGGATAGTCAACGAAAGATAGCTTCGGTTGTCCGTGAGGTCCAGATATCCATCGTCAGTGAGTAGTATTGAGAGGCATCCGCAATCATCTCTTTCAATTGAGACCGCATTTGCTGCGCATGGGCTTGTAATCGATCGGTTATCGTGCGTCGTGACGGCAACTTATAGATGCCATTAATTGATTGAATGTAGGCAATGAAAAACCTGAGCTCATTGTCTCCACTGATGCTCAGAGGTCGCAAGCACATGTCAATCCATTCGGTGCCGCCATTGTTTTCTCGGCCGGCTTGACATTTCTTGCTCGCTTTGACAGTGAGAAGAGCACTGCTGCTGATCTTCGTTTTGACGCAAGAGTACCTTGAACAGCCTTGTCAGCGTCACTTCGGTCCAGAATGTCGAGTTGCTCCGAGTGACGTTGTCGTAGGTGCTTACAGATGTATGCGCTACTCCCAGACTTGTAGACAAGCAAACTTTTGCACTTCATCCAGTAAGCAAGTTTTGCGTCGAACGGTGATCACTGTGTTTTCCCTCTGGTAGCTGAATGTTCGGCGTCATAAGCCTGACAAAGGTCAATACGCCGGCTTGTGGATGCGAGGCATCTCAAACAAAGGCGGTGTGATGTGGTGATGACAGGTCTGAATCCATAGCGTTCTCTGGGGTGATTGCACGTAATGGGCCTCAGAGCCTTGAGCGATGTTTCATTGGTTTCACGCCTTCAACTTAACGTAAAAATGGGATGCCCTTTTTACTGACGTAAAGTTCACGCCCCCATCACTGCACGCCAGGCGTTGCATTTTGGATCCAGTTCTGCATTGACCCAACCACCAAGCGACAGACAAGCAAGACCAGCTTCACAGATGGCGGTCACCGAGCGCTCACCACTGTTGAGGGCAGACCCGAGCCGCACCGGACGCCGTATCCGTGTCTTAGTGAGCGGATTGGCGCTCGTCCTGCTGCTTGTCGGTATTGTCACGTGTATTGCAATCGTTGCACGCTACCTACGGGGATCGCCAACGCCTGTGGTGCCCATTACGCCTCTAATGATGGCTGGGGAGGTATGATGCCTATAGATTTTTGGTCAGAAGTAGTGTAACTGAGAGTGTCTGTCAGTTCGATGCCATTGTGATTGGAGGCGGTCCGGCAGGTTCTGTGGTGTCCAGACTGCTGTCGGACGACCCGTGGCGACGGTGCTGCTGCTTGAGGCTGGCAATGCATCGCAGACACAAGTGGGGGGCAAGGTATGGAGAGAAGAAAGTGATATTGAAGAGGTGAAGTCGAGGGATTAATAGTGTTGCTGTTGTTGTTGTTGCAGAACGCAGTCCCATCGACACTAAATTTTAAAGGACTGACACCTTTTGATATTCCGTACTATTGGACCAATGTGGCTAATACGCCGTCGCTGCATTGGGCGTATCCGGATGTGAACATTGCCAAAGCACTAGGGGGTTGTGGTATTCACAATGCGATGCTCTATGGTGAGTGGGTTTCTCGAGAGATACTGGAGATGCAATGACTTATCATGGTGTGTGTTTTTACAAACAGTACGACCGTTGCCGACCGACCTGGAGCGATGGAAAATGGACAAGTGGACGTGGGAAAAGACGCTGGAGATCTACATGGACATTGAAGACTTTGATGGACCGAATTCGAGTTATCACAGTACGCGAGGGTTCCTTCGCACCAGTCCAGCTGGACTGGAAAGTCCCTTGTCAAACGAATTCGTCGAGGCCTGCGAACAGATTGGTATTCAGCGAACAGAAGACTTCAACGCCCCTGGTGGACGAGTCGGAGCCGGGTTTTACCACTTTAACACGCGCGATGGAGTGCGCGAAAGCGCAGTTAAGGCCTTCCTCGACCCAATCGTAGACACTGGCACAGGGATATCTACTAGAAAGAACTTCCAGCTGCTGACGGATACGACTGTTACGGTGAGTTGAATAGCTCTCGCCTGGCGTTTGAACCTTGTCTGGTGCTCTCCAATGTATGATCTGACAGTATGATGAATGCTTTGTCGTCGTTGGTCACAGAAAATCAATATTGATGATAAGAACGTTACAAGGGGTGTGGAAGTTCGCTACGGAAATGGCACCGAGCAGCTTATTCGTCTCGCAGAGCACGGCCAAGTCATTCTGACGGCAGGTGCGATCAATACACCAAAGGTTCTTATGCTTTCTGGGATTGGCAATCGCGAATTGCTCCAGAAAAATAACCTACCTGTAAAAAGCACTTGCCACGGGTGGGTATGAATTTACAAGACCACCCTGTTGTCGGAATGGTATTCGAGTGTGAAACATATCGAACGATCGATCTCAGGTAAGTCTTCTATCGCATTCGACAGTCAATCTCTGGGACATCCTCCTCACATCTAACTTGTATTGTTGTTTGTGTTTCGTGTAGTGCGGAGTTGAAACAGTATTTGAAAGCGATTCGTACCCACCGCCGCACTAACGCATCGAGCTTCGGGTTGTTTGGCTCCCCTGGAATCAGTGCTGGTGCGTTCCTAATTACTCCGGGTTCGACCCTGCCCGAAATTCAGCTTACGCTGTTTCCTCGAAAATCGGAGCCCCACATAACGAACACCTCCAATCTCGACCATGCCACACAGGTGATCGTAACGATCGCGCTTCTCCATCCACTTGCACGCAATCGTGTGGTGCTTGTTCACGACGATGATGATAATGTCGAGGACAATGCCATCGACGACCATTTGATCCCTCGCGTAGTCTCCGAGGTACCTGAAAACGAGCCTGAGCATTTGAGGGAAGGTGACTTGTGGAAGATTACCTGGGCCATTGGAGTGGTGCGGCAGATAGCAGCGGTGATGGGTAGGTTTCAAAATTGCTAACGGTTTGTAAGACGTAAAGTGTTAACACTTCACGCTCGATTTTTATTGCAACAGCTAAAAAGGTCGGATTGGAGCTGAAATATCTCCAGGTGTCGACGTAACATCTACGAAAGGTATGTTTTTCCCCTTGGTGATCGGCTGATAATTGAGCTCTATCCTCATCAAGTACTGTATACGGCAGACCTGAACAAGTGGGTTCTCGATTCCGTGTTTCGCAACTCGCATTGGGTTGGAAGTGCTTCCATGTCAAATTCTGAGGATGAAGGTGTCGTGGACGACCACTTGCAGGTGTTTGGCATCAAGAACTTGCGTGTTGCTGACGCATCAGTGATCCCGTTCATCCCCAACGGCAACGTTCACTCCTCTGTGGTGATGGTAGCAAACCGCGCTGTACAGATACTTCGTGAGGATGAACACGAAGAGCGACGCGTTCACACCAAACATGCCAAGTAAGTGCTGCGCTCTGCTCAGGATTTTTGTTAGCCGCAAGATTAAACATTGTAGCTCCAACTAGCTATCAAAATATCAGCTTTTATCAATCGGCTCCAAGTCTGCTGAAGTCCAAGGCGAGAAAGCAAAACAACTTAGTACCGGATTGTCCTTTGACACAGCAACGTGAGCACACGCTATGCAATTATCCTTCCTCTTACTTTGGCTTCCTTTGACAACGCCGAGGTCCAGATCCTGAATGACGCTTCGATCTGCACGTCCAGGAAGTTGGCGCAATCTGTGTCGAAAGGAAGGCGGCGATCTCTGCGAGTCCCAACGCTTTAGCTCGCCTTCGTGCTTCGACCAGACACCCCTCATTCGAGTACCGGCAGAGCGCTCTCAGCACCTGGATCTCTCCTGTCGTTACCACATCCAGCAAAGTGCTATTCAAAGGTGTGCATCGCTGTTGACCGAGGTAAGCTACAACCTCCGCATGGCCACACAACGCAGCCTTCGTCATGGCAAAGGATGCACGACCAGTGAACCGATGTCGATCAAGTCGCCCATTGGCGAATTCAAACAGATAGCGCACGACCGCGACATGCCCGTGAGCAGCTGCCAGATCCAATGCTCGAGAGCTACAGCCTTCTCTACGGTGTTCCAATAGGAATTCCAACACCTTCACATGACCGGCGCATGCCGCATCGTCCGCAGTGGAGTAGGAAAATCCGCGGAAGTTGTGGTCATGCAGCCACCGCATTTTCACCAACTCCCCATTGTACGCTGCCAGTCGCAGTGCCCACCCTGACACTTGCAACGGAACTTCCGGATGGTGCTTTAACACCCACTCCATCACTTTAACTCCGTCTGTGTGGCCCACTGCAATGTCCATGAGGTCGATCTCGAACGTGTAGTCGGTCAGAACCTGGTGCTCCTCCAGCCATTGCAACGCCTGCAGACGATTGAATCGAACGGCACAACGCACGACTCCAAAGAACTCCGTCTCTAGGTTACGATAATTAGCAGCTTGAGTTGAAACGAGCTTCCATAGAGCTTTTAATATTGCGAGATCGTCGCAAATGACTGCGAGTTGGGGCAGAAGGCCACGGGACGACGGATAGCGACCTTCGAGACGAGGTCGGTAGCGGTTGGCGCGGGCAAAGCGGAATATAGGCAACGGCAACCCGTCCATGAAGGACACAATGTGGCGGAAGAGTGGACGACTGCACAGAACTCGCATCGCGGCAGTCGGAGCTGCATCGGACGACTTCATCGAAGAAGTTCAATTAATAATAATTGAGAAAATAGTAATTGATTACTATTTTACCTTTTCATTTTACTATTTTAGAAAAATATCATATCGTAACATGACACAAGGCGGCGCGTTGGCCGCGGGGCTGTGGGCGTTGCCGCCTTCAGACGCAGCGTTGGCGCTGGGCAGCTGGCTACTCTTCTTCCTCTTCGCCCGCTTCTTCTTCTCGTGGTGGTTGTTCCGTGACTATGCAGTCCGCAGTGCCGCCACGCCACTATTGTTCGCGGCATCTCTGACCTTTTCGCTTAGTATATTCGAGATGGTTTTATTCGAAGTGACAGACGTAATGCAGGTCTCGTCACGCCAGTGGGTCTGGAGGGCGGATCTTATTGCAATGACGTACTTGAGGTTCTGGTGCTGCCGCTCTCGCTCTTCTACGCGCTGGGGAGGGAGTACGGATTGGCTCGGAGACGAGCTCTGCTGACGGCTGGGACGCTGCTTTCACTGTATCTCTACGGCTTCTGGAGGCTTGGAGGAGTGCTGGAACAAGATCTACCGAAGCAGTCAGTTGAAGGTGTGTGAATGCTGCAATTCCGGAGAAATTTAACCCAGTAGTGAGCTCTAGGGAGAGGTTTTAGTATTTATTGAGAGGTTACTGACTGTTGTGGTGGTTCTTTTGTTGTTTTGGCAGCGTTATTCTCTATCAGGAACTTTGTGAGTCGAGTGAGCTTACTGGGCGTGATGTTTATGGCGCTGTTGTCGGGATTTGGTGCCGTCAACTGTCCGTACGAGTACATGACGTTCTTCTGGCGACGTGTGGCGGAGGAAGACATTGAGTTCTTGGAGAAACGTCTGCGGCATAATCTGGACATCTTGATTGCCAAGAAGAAGAGGTTGACGCTGGAGGTGCGGGATTCCGCTAGAAGACATGATGCAGACAGTGTTGGGGGAGGCAAAGGTGGTTCACTGTTCTCGAGAGCGTTCAAACTATTTTCACACAAACAGGACGACACAACGTATATCAAGGGACTCGAAGCGGAGATTTTGACGCTGAAAAGCCTCGGACGCGAGTTGTTCCTGGAGGTTAATGACTTGCGAGATGCGCAGGCGCGCTCGTTACGAGCACGAACGTTGCGCGGTCGAGTATTCAACTTCTTCGGTTACGTTTTGTCGGCATTTTGCGTGTACAAAATGTTTATGAGCACTGTAAATGTGGTATTTCGGCGCAACCGCGACAAGGATCCGATTACCGATGTCGTGGAGAAGCTTTTGTACGTGTGGCCGTCGCTTGCTGAGCAACTTAACATCCGCTTCGTGTCCGAGATGGCATCGCTTGGTTTCGTGGGCATCCTCGTATTCACGCAGACGCGGGGATTTCTGGTGACGTTGCTGAAGTTTTTCCGCGCGTATTCAAGTGCGGTATCCTCGAACAGCGTCGTGCTTTGGTTAGCACACCTCATGGGCATGTACTTTATCTCGTCATTCGTTCTCATGCGTATGAACCTGAGTGCACTGCATCGGTACGTCGACGGGTCATCCCTAAGAAGTTGGTGGAAACAGGTAGCTCATGCATTAATTATTGTTTTGTTGGCTTGTTATTGTGTTGAGAACAGGCAGCGCATTGACGAAGTTCTTGGGGACATCCAATTTAACGTGTTCCATCGGTACTTCGACATGATGTTCGTGGTGAGTTCATCATGCAGCCTAGGCGTGTTGGCGTTGACCAAGTTCTCTAAAGCGTCTCGCACAGCTAACAACGACTACGGTATACACGACAAATTCCCTTGACGACGCTGTTATACATTCAAGAATAACGTAGAGATGTACGTGTGTTTAATGGGAACCGTTAACTTAAAATTTTCATCGCAGAGTACCGACTCAATTTTGTCTCGGCAATCACATTGCCATAACTGCGGGTGCGAGTAAACCGCTGAGTGTCGATAGGCTTATCGTGATTTGCTGGATAAATCGCCACTACTCTTGGATGAACGGAAGCTCAAGAAGTCATTGTACAGCAAGTTCCCTCAGTGTCGTAGTGTGCAGCACGGTAACATCGTTCGCAGAAGAACATGGGGTCCATCATTGCTAGGCGATCACCATAGCACACAAATTTGGCGCTGTAATGCTGGCAGATCAGACAGTTGCGCAACTGGCGATTGTGCGAGTTCGGCAGTCGCAGTGGGAAAATGCCATCACTTTTGGGTGCATCAAACTCATGCGGCATGCGTGCATCCCGAAGTCGCAGCAAGTGCTCACACTCCCTTGATGGATATACACCCCTGGAACGTCGACGTGGAGCTCTAAATGAGCGAAAGTTGTAGAATGGAGACTCCGGGTAGCACGATCATCGACAATAAAAGTACCGTACTTTGCCTCGCGTTCAGGCTTCGCTCGAATCCACTGCAAAATCTGCTCTGAATAATCGATGCTCCCAGGAGTGCGTCGATCTACAAAACATTTCTGCCCAAAGTACACCAGTTTTGAGAGTTTGTTATGCTTGTGCAACCGTTCATCATTGGCGCACGCAATCAGGTCCACCAACTCCGATAAACGTTGCGAGCTTCGCACTAGGAACGATTGCGTCCGCGCCGGGTCCTTGCTCGGATGTAGCACATCGAACCACAAGATCGGGTCCGTGTCTTGTATAGTCTTGTCAGCAGCAGCGCCCACCTCCTCATCCAACTTTTCCTGTACAGCCTCTGGGTCTTGTAATGGCCTTGCAAAATCAAAAACTCATGGCCGTGATGGTATCTGCCATCGACCGCTTCTGCACCAACCGCCTCTTCTTGGGCACGAACGTGGCCACAAACTTCTGCAGCCTGTCACTCGGCTGTCGCTCTTCTCTCAGCTCTTCAATATCTGCCAGCTCATCCACTACAGCTCTATACCGAGTCTGTTCACTCTTATGTTGCCTTTGGCGCTTCTTGAGTGCCTTCTCCTTGCGCTTCAAAGCCGCAACAGTTGCTCGAGCTTTGGCCACGACTGCTGCTCTGTCTGCAGCTTCAGTTTCCTCTTCTGGACCTTCTTCCGACTCGTTTTCTTGCTCTTCTTCCTCCAGTTCTGCAGTCGTCAGCTCCATGTCTGATGCAACACGATGTTGGCGATTCGCTGGTATTTTTTACTCGTTCTAAGTATGGGAGAGCGGTCTCCACATGTGCTGGGTCGCCTTCGTTCCAGCGACGTAAAGCTCGGTAGATACCTGCGTCGACAGCTTTCTCTAATGGTGGGAGAGATAGATCATCCACACTGATGTCTACGGAGGAGAAATCTTCTTTAGAGGCGACGTCGGACACCAATGGCGGGAAGAGTGCAGCGAAGTCCATCGCCTTGTGTCCGTTGAAAGACAAATGGCGACTAAACAGTCAGTTGTGTCCGTGTTTTATTGCCCTTTTCGTAGTCCTGACTAAAGTGGACAATAATCGCGACTAAAGTGGACGGTAATCAACTTGAAGTCAGACGAGTCAAATAGCACTTCAAGTGTAAATGGAACTATCCCCGACAATCATCAACAAGTTTCGAGAAAGCACAAGTACATTCCGAGGAAATCTCCTCTTTAGCTACAGCAACGATGCGTTTTGTAAACGCGGATACCGAACCACCACAACGCAACTTGCCTTCACCAAGAACACCGGCACCAAGCTTCCAAACGACAAGACCATGAAGTTAACTGCGCTCGCCGTTGCTGCCGCGATTACAATCGCGAACGTTGCAGCTGCAGACCAACCGGCACTCCGTGCAGTTGCTGCCCCAGCTGAGGCGGCGACGGTCAAGAACGCGGCGGCTCCGGGTGGGAAGAAGGAGTGGGGCGGCTGGGGACCATGGGGCGGTATGGGCTGGGAGGAGGCTGGGGCGGAGGCTGGGGCGGAGGCTGGGGTTGCTGCGGTGGCTGGGGCGGCGGTGGCTGGGGCTGGTGAGAAACGGCATACGTCCACACACGATGTCAACATCTCGCACCTTGCATTTTAGCTAAGCTTTCAGCTTAACGCCGATTTCTTTTCTCTTCTCTTGCATAAGGATTTTTTAAGGACGCCTATTAAGATCTAGTACTAGCTGCTCTCTCTAGCTGAGTTCAGATTGGTGGGCGCGCCGGTGTTTATGCGCTCGATGCAGTGTCCATCCAACTTGTCCTCCACGCTGACATTATGCTTATAAGTGTCCGTAGATGGCGATCACTATGTAAGATTCCAGCTTGGTTTTGTGAAGACGTCTACTTTTGCCAAAGCGAAACGAAGATAAAGAGACGCGACAACGGTGTCAAGCAAGGCGGCGGTATCTCGTTAGATTTGAATTCCGCCAGGCGATTTGAACGCAGAGCAGCCAGCGGTGAAAGGCGTTTCGAAAATGCGGGGGACTGTAAAAATACTCAAAGTGGTCGTCGTGCAGAAGACTCCCTCTCCTTCGCCTCCATGGGAGCCGTTTTGCCTTGGCGCCTCCCTGCGAATAAATAGTTTGAACAAGTCGAGGACAGGTATTGTCGGTGCTCAGCTTCCTGCCGCACAAGTTCCTCCAGACACGATATTGCACCTTCACGCCCTTCATCGTGCTAACAAAAGTGCTGTTGACTATCTGAGCTCTCCGAATTTGTCGGGTTTATGCATGGGCGCGGTGTCCAGCCTGTTCTTCCACCGGGACCGTCAGTGTCGTTTTCACAAGCCGTTCGGTCTGGCG
Source organism: Phytophthora kernoviae (assembly GCA_008080845.1). Taxonomy (NCBI): domain Eukaryota; phylum Oomycota; class Peronosporomycetes; order Peronosporales; family Peronosporaceae; genus Phytophthora; species Phytophthora kernoviae. The sequence continues at coordinate 22,998 of VKKV01000188.1, read as the reverse complement.
CCACCAACTCCAAGCCCCCGGCAAAATGATGTCCATGGCGTCGGTGAAGATTGAGGACACCTCCAGTGCAGCCCCTACTGCTGGTGACCAGGAGAAGGTTGGGCTGTTCAGAAGACTCTTTCGGCCGAATCAAGTGCGCGACATCTCAAAGAACGCAAGTGATGAAAATGAGGGCGGCAACACAATGGAACTTATTAAGAGCCGGCTCCTGTTTGTGAATGACATACGGCGTACAATGGAGCACACGGCATACATGCAGAAAAATATCGTGCCGACCAGTACTGTAACAACACGGTGTGCTCTTCTAAGTACACGGTACTCAATTTCCTGCCCAAGTCGCTGTTCGAACAGTTCCGTCGCGTGGCTAATTTTTACTTTCTCATCATATCACTGCTGCAATTGTGCACGGACTTGTCGCCGACGAACGAATATTCGACCATCGGACCATTGATGCTTGTGTTATTCGCTACAATGGTGAAGGAGGGGCTGGAGGATCGTGCACGGCATCAACAGGATTGGATCGTGAATCACGACAAAATCGACACGCTGAATGGGGAGTTAGATGTCACTTCAACAAAAAGTAACAACAACCAGACACTTAAGTCGCCTGGAGACTTTCAGTCCATCTACTGGAAATCCTTACGTGTGGGGCATATGATCAAGATTTACGATATGGAACAAGTTCCTGCTGATGTTGTGCTTCTGTTTTCGAGCCAAGAAAGTGGAGAAGCGATGTGTGAGACTTCCAGTCTTGACGGGGAGTCCAATCTCAAAATTCGGCATTGTATGAAGTGGAATGAAATAATCCCACAAAAGCCACAGGACTTCGGGAATATGATCCACGGCGAAATTCGCTGCGAAGCACCAAACAAAAAGACTTTATAGCTTCGACGGTGTCATGAGAGTTTGTCGTGCAATAGATCAAGGGGATGATAATTTTCAGTCAAAACAGCTACGAACGTTCGATGAGCAAAGAGCTGATGGAGTCCTGTCAGGGTTCGAGGAGATCCCGATTACGATCGAGAACGTTTTGTTGCGTGGAATGAAGCTCTGCAATACTAAATGGGCTGTAGGCGTCGTTGTGGGTGGCGGCAACGATACGAAGCTCGTGCAGAATATGAAGGCTATCCCGTCAAAGTTCAGCCGCCTGGATCGTATCGCCAATCGCTGCATTTTCCTAATCTTCTCGGTTCTCTTCGTCGTGTGCTGCTTCAGCTCTGTCCAGGCATCTCTTTTTCTGTCAAAGTGCATAAGAAATCCACCTACGCTGCCGCATTGCCGTATGTGGGCGAATTCCGCCCAGCGTACTTGCTGGAAGCGTGGGTGACGTATTTGATCCTTTATAACAACATGGTCCCAATTTCATTGTATATCAGTCTGGAGGTGGTCAAGTGGTATCAAGCACGGCAAATAGAGACCGACCCAAAGATGTATTGCTCTACCACAGGTCGAGGTGTCACGGCGCGTACTTCCAACGTGAACGAAGATTTGGGACAGGTCAAGTACATTTTCAGTGATAAAACTGGCACATTGACGAAGAATCAAATGCTTTTCAAGGTATGCAGTATCGGTGGCATTATCTTTGACGGATCGAATATGAATCTTCGCCGTGTGGCTAATGCCAACAACGACGAATTGCCTACTGGTGGTGATATAATGATCAGGCTTGGCTCAGCTGCAGCAGCTAGAGGGAGTAACTCAAACCGAGACGGCAGCACTGATGGAAGGCGCAAGTCGAGGCACGTATCGGTGTCCGAAAAAGATATTCGGTCATACACCCAGATGATGAAGTTTGTGGAAAGTCCCTTCCGTTTTTCGACAAAGGAGTTGCATGCAGTGGAACTGGCACACCCATTCTTCCGATGCCTACTATTATGCCACTCGGCATCGGTAGCAATAGAAAGCGCTGCAGACCCATCCACGGATGCACAGAGCGCAGCAGGTCGGGTCACATCCGACAGTGCAGACGGAAGCATGCGACGTGAAAGTCGACGCCACCAGAGCGGTGGGTTTAACTCTTTCACGAGCAATCATACGGAAGCAACAGATGCATTCCCCGCTATTAAAAACGACCGGAAATTCTTTGGTTCCTCGCCTGATGAAGTGGCTTTGCTTAATGCTGCTGTGGAATTCGACTGCGTGTACGAACGGCGAGACGGTGATGTGATCCATATCCGGATATTCGGTAAACCTGAATCGTATCAATTGCTGGCGCTCAACGAATTCGACAGCACGCGAAAGTGCATGTCAGTGGTGGTGAAAAGGTTATCCCGGGCGAAATCGGAGGCTGAACCAAGCTCCCCAAAGCTATCTCGTACTAATGACAGCTTTGCAGAACTGGAACATTCTTTTGACAATGAGATGGATGGAATAGATAGGGGCTCTGAGCCAGAAGAACGCGATATACTGGTGTTTTCAAAGGGTGCAGATACTATAATGTTTGCTAACGCTAGCAAGGATCAGGACATTAGCAAGCTTGCCTTACGTCCATTATTTTGCTGCGATGGCGTTGCGAACGCTGTTGCTTGGCTATCGTGAACTCTCAATGACGGAATACCTCGCGTGGAAGTGTGAATTTGACTCGGCGAAAAAAGCATTGACTAACCGTGAACAACAATGTGTAGAGGTAGCCAAGAAAATTGAGCAGTCCACCAAACTTTTAGGTGCTACCGGCGTAGAAGATTTGCTCCAGGATGGTGTGAGAGATGCATTTCGCAATTGGCTCTTGCTGGAATTAATATCTGGATGCTCACTGGAGATAAGGATGAGACCGCAATTTCAGTTGCCCATGTGCGGGCTCATCGGACCGAAGAGCAAGATGGTTATCATCAAAGGAAAAAATAGGCAGGACTGCCTGGATGAGATTGCAAAAGCTCGACGCAAGATGAAACGAGAGGGTGTTTGGGCTCCCGGCGTCGCAACTCAGGACATATCTTTGGTAATAAATGGCGAAGCGCTGGAGTTGTTACTTGTAGATGCGCTGGCATCTAGTGCAATCAAAGCACAAATATTACACGTTAATTCCAACCAAGCTGCCCCGCATTCACATCCAAGCCAATTGGACCCTGTCCACCACCACAGCTCAATATCAGATGGCTTGAAAGCCGACAGAGATTACCCTCAGGGAGCGCGACTTAGCAAGTCGATGTCCACGAAGTCGATGAGAAATTTGCCGCTTCAATCAGCTCCACCACATCCAAGCCCACGACACCATTCGAGTACGAGACCAGTGTCAACGCGTTCGTCGATAACCGATGCCAACGGTACAGTTCAATTGGCGCACGGGTTGTTCCTGGAGCTCGCTTCTCAGTGCAGAACTGTGGTTGCGTGTCGGCTGAGCCCTATGCAGAAAGCTCAAGTGGTGAGTTTGATGAAGGCTGCTCCTGGCACACCGCTCACACTGGCAGTAGGAGATGGCGGAAACGACGTCAGTATGATCCAGGAAGCTCATGTTGGGATAGGTATCTATGGTCACGAGGGATGCAAGCTGTGCGCGCCGCAGACTTTGCCATCGTCACTTTTCGTCATCTCTCGCGGTTGTTGCTCGTCCATGGACGCTGGAACCATCGGCGAGTCGCGCGTGTCATCTTGTTTTCATTCTACAAGAACATGGCTCTCATTATGACGTTGTTCTTGTTCTCCTTTTACAACGGGTACTCGGGGCAAACGCTGTACGAATCGTACTTGATGGTGGGTTGGAATGTGCTGTACACGGTTTTACCGATTTTCGTGCTTGGGATCGCCGATGAGGATATTCGGGATAGTGCTGTCCTCCAGTTCCCCTTCGTATATCGAAGTTCACTTCGAAAAGGTGAGCTGAGCATACGAGGGCTAAGCTTCTGGGTCGCAAACGCGCTGTTCCATTCGCTCCTAGTATTTTTCTTCGTTTTGAAGTCGATGGGAGGAGTGTTGTCGGTGGGCGGCCACTCCAACGGACTTTTCCCGGATGGTACAGCTGTGTATGGAGCTTTGATCATCACGGTGACCCTTAAGGCCTCACTACACACACAGAGCTTGCATCGGTGGACGAGGGCACACTACACATCACTGTTCGGAGGGTTTTTCATGTACATACTCTTCGTGGGGTGTACTCTCAGGCATATCGAATGTTTCCAACGTTCGACGTGTTTCGCGACTTTCGGGGCCTCTCCTCGATACTATTCCCTGAACCATTGTACTGGATGACCCTCTTGTTCACATCCGTAACGTGCATCTGCTTTGACCTCGCAGTCATGTACTTAAGAAAAATGTACCTGCCGTCAAGCAACGATATCATTTTGGAGATTGATTGTGGACTAGGTGAGATTCCAACGTTACCTATTCGCAATGGTGATGGCTCCACTGATAATGCCCGCTCATCAAAAATGATCTACAGTTCATCAGGTCGCTCCGATGAAGGAAGCTACACAGGAGGCAGTGTTGGAGTTAGTGGAGGTGTGCGTTCGGAGAAGGGGGACCTTGTACCGCCGCTACTGGATGGCGAATGGAGTCAAAATTCCGTGACTTTGATCTCCCCACCGAGCACGATGAACTTTCAAAGCAGATTATTTCGGTGCAGCGCGAACTTGCACAGGAGATTGGTCACCCAGACCCACTGATGGACGAAGATGACGCACACAGTTCTCGTGCCTTGAGCGTACAGCCGCCGGTTCACCCTCTCACGCTAGAGTTCATGGGTGAAGAGCATCAACGCCTGGAGGTGGAGTATGAATTCACATTTGCTTTCCGTGAACGCAGTCGCGTGGTATTGTGTCTAAAAATCATGGCTTTTATGATTCCTCTGTACGCCGCGTATGAAATCCTCTGGGAACTCGAATCTTCGTTTATATGGATTCGCGTTGGCTACTTCGTGTGTGACTTGATGTTTATGCGCTTTGCGCGAACAAAGTATTTCGTGCAGAACTACCAGATCGCCATCCTGCTGCCGTATTGTGTGATCGGGATGGCTCTTACGTTGACCATCTCCGACACGGGAAAATTTGCCGCTGCGCTCTACCCCGTCGTGCTCTTTGTGGTGATTCGCGTCAAATTCCTCTACGCGTTGATGCTGTCGATTTACAACTTCGCGTTCTACATGTTGGCTGACAGGCTGACCTCCATGAACTATAATAACAGCGTGGCTGTATCGGACCTGATGCTCTTTGCGCTCTACCTGATGTTTGTGATCACGTTTGGCGCTTACGCATGCTACTCGCTTCAAATTACCATGCGACGGATTTCCTTCAGAGCTGTTCACTGCTCATCGAACAAAAACGTTCGACGCAAATTTTGAAGAATATGCTTCCAGAGCACGTAGTTCAGCGGATGCAAAAGGGGACACGTTAATCAGCGAAGACGAGCAGGACGTGACGATATTGTTTTGCGATATTGCCGACTTTTCCTCCTTCGTAAACCGCTTTAGCCCCACAGAGGTGGTTTCGCTGCTCGACCGGGTGTACTCGCTCTTCGACCAAATTTGCCAGAAACACGGTGTCCGCAAGATGGAAACCGTCGGTAAAACATACATGGCCTGTGCTGGGTTGCAAGGTAAAGACCAAGGGCGAGAGGCTGCACTGCGTGCGGTATGCATGGCATTGACATGCTTAACTGCCTCGAGAAATGCCGTGCTACTAATGCTAACGGATCAAACTACGCATCGGAATTCACTCGGGTCGCGTGGTTAGTGGCCTTGTTGGCATGAAGAAACAACAGTTCTCCCTGTTCGGCGACACTGTGAACACTGCATCGCGTATGCAGAGTACAGGTATCACTGGCCGGTGCCAGATTTCCACGTGACATACAAAAAACTTGCCGGTTTCTTCAGCTTTGAGGAACGCCAAATCGATGTCAAAGGGAAAGGCTGCATGACGACCTACCTGGTAGGCGAACCACTCACTGAAGTTGCGCAGATGGCAGTGCTCGGTCAGTTAGAATTTACTTCCAAGCGAGACTCGGTGATTATATCATCGGCCACAATTAATATTCGCCGGCCATTCGAACAGGACTTCCTTGTTGCCACACGGAACAGAATTCTACACACGTGGAGGCAGCGGTGGAAAAATACGACCCGGTACGCGTCTTACTTGGTACACCGCCGCAGTATTCTCAGTGGGGAGGAAATGACGGGAGTGTAAGCGTTGAGCAGGACATGCTGGCAGAGATCCGAATGCTGAACATGTGTTTCAAGGACGAGGAGATGGAAAACAAATACCTTGAGAACACTCTATCCGACCGCATTAAAGGAGCTCGAACCACCCTTTTGGCCCTAGCTGCCTATGCTTCATTTACGTGCATGCGTGACATGTTGCTGGAAGTTTTATCGGTCTATAGCGACACTTCCGAGCCTCATGAAATATCCGCCATGACTTACGCGATCCTACTGTTTATCCGAAGTCCATTTGCCATTGTGGTGATACTTGTAGCCCGTCGCGTGCAGGAAGAATTCGCCTACTACTCAGAGAACAAACTTCGTAATGTGCTGCTCGGCATTTATCTCGTTGGACTTGTTGTGTTCACCATCACTGAGGCACTGCTGTGGGGCCTTAACTACGAGTTGGACCTTGACACATCTCCTCGTTACGTGAACTTGTGTCTAGACACAGTGTTGGCCATGTTTGTGGTGTCCAACGGGAGATCAATCCTGTATCGTCACGTGGTGGTTTTCAATGTACTGGCGCTGGTAATTGTGTCGGCGACGGCTCTGATATCCTTGCAGGAGTATCACCAAGATGCGGCCAAGTTCAACTCGAAGTTCAAAACGAGCTACCCGATCGTGCTCACATACTTTTCCGTAGTGGCCAACATAATCGCGTCTCAAAGCGTGGAATTTTTCACTCGGAGGCAGATTTGGCTGAAGACACGTACGCAACTCGAGACGATGAACGCCGACCGATTGTTGTATCAAATGCTGCCGGCCGCTGTGGTCATGCGGTTAAAGGAAGGAGAAATGGTATGTGACCAACACCAACAGGTGGGTATCCTCTTTTCGGACATCAAGGGCTTTACATCAATTGCGTCGCAGGCCGCCACAGCTCAAGTGGTCAACATCTTGGCGTCACTCTTCTGTGCGTTTGATAAGCTGACAGAAAAGCATGGCGTTTTCAAGATGCAGACTATCGGCGATGCATACGTGATTGTGTCGGGCCTGCCCTATATAGACATGAGTCTCGGCCCAGGAATCGTGAGGAATACTGGCGAAAGCAGCATCGCAGATGCAAGCATGTCAGCCAGTGGTGCAATCGCCGCATCGTTGGCCCGACTATCTAGCAATCGCGTGCTCCCACTCGAACGAAAGGCTGAGGCCGTAGCAAACCCTGGAGGTGCGCGAGACTCAGGCCTCAAGCTGCGGCCACACGTCTTGAGACGAAGCACTCTCAAGCACAAGCATCAGATGCACCTGCGCAGCCATATTCGTGACCTGTTAGCAATGGCACGTGATATGCACAAAGAGGTGCGCAAGGTGCAGGACCCGAACACTGGCGAGCGATTGCAGATGCGGATCGGCATTCACATCGGCAACATCATTGGAGGTGTGATCGGTACCACTACGCTGCGCTACGACATGTGGGGCCCTGATGCACTCACAGCCAACGAACTGGAGTCCAATGGCGTACCTGAGAGGATCCTTGTGAGCCCCATCGTGCAGGAGGTGGTCAAGGACATGATTGACATCAAGTGCACGTTCCACCGCAAAATCAACTTCACCAACATCCCCATGATGAACACGTATATCATCGAGTTCATCGAGCCCGACGGTACGGGTGGTGTGACTAGGACCAGTGCGTCATCTGGTAGTACCAGCAGGAGAGGCAGCGGAATGTTGTCCGAACCAGCACATTCAGCAGCGCCCATCGGCTACGTGTCCTCAGACGACGGCAAATCCACAAGTTCAAGTCCGTCACCCAGCACGTGATCAGACTCCGGAGTAGTTTATTAGGACCTGACGTAACTTTAATTAATGCTATTTTGCCAATCGTGCGCTTGACGTTGAAGTTGACTTGTACTACTGGCACATGGTACCATTCAGTATAATAAAAATGGATACAGTTCAGTCGGCATTTTTCGAACAGCTACCATGGCGTCGCATCCGAACGCTGCATTCATCGTACTGACGCATCAAGGGCTGCTTGAGCATATTACAAGCTTCCAAGATGGACTCCCTATTTATTAGGAAGTTCGATGCCAGTCTGATCACGCCTGATGGCTCCAGAATCGGCAATTACCGTGGGAAACTGCCAACGTTTGCCATCCGTCAGCGGAACCAATACCTACTGGAGCTGCTACTAAGAGCGACTCAAAATGAATATTTGCGAGTACTGCCGCAGTTGCAATTCTGCGGAGTTTATCGCTGTGCCATTGAGTACAACAGTCTCCATCTGCTGAAATGGCTACACGCCACGCGTGACAAGTCCCCAACACTTAGTAACGCGTCGCGACTGCTTGCGTCGGCTGTGACCAGCTATTTCGACAATGTGGAGGTTTTGCAGTGGTTGCATAGTGCACCAGAAGGCCCTCGTGAACCAATCACGTACGTGTCGGTGTATGATGTCTGCTGTGCTGCAGAACTTGGCAACGTGCAAGCAATTCGCTGGCTGCATGAGAATGGGAGTTTAGCGTTTTCACCACAGGTTATGGACATGGCTGCTACACACGGACACCTCGAACTCGTTCAGTTCTTGGATGAGAACCGTAACGAAGAATGCACCGTGCAGGCGATGCACGGGGCGGCGCTGAATGGGTACCACGAAGTGGTGGCATATCTCGCGCAACACCGGACAGAAGGCCCAGCTGCAAATACCCTGAAATGACGGCCAGCGCAGGGCACTTGCGTTGCATCCAAGTTCTCTGTCAGTTTGCGAAGCCGCCACCACGGGGAAGTGGGATGTGGAGATTGAAAGAGGCCCGCTGGTGTGCTCTTGGTCAGGGTCGTAACGATATAGCACACTTTCTTTCGAGCCAGCAAGAAAATGGAGCTGTAGTTGGGGACGCTGGAGCGAAAAGGAAGACAAAGCGTTGCTTCACTTTCGGGATATTCGCGAAGTAGGTTCCAAGCTGAGATAATGATACTGTATGTGCATTTTATCGCGTCATTCTTGTGTTACTAGATCCATCCATACAACCACCAGCCAAAAGGTCTCTGTGAACTAGTTGACTTCTTGTTTGCATCGCCTTCAACTTCCTTGCTAGTGGCCGCTTCAGGTATATGTTGTGTGTATTGCTGTTGCTGTTGCTGTTGTTGCTGTTGCTGCTTCCGCTGACACCACCGTGGTCCCGGAAGTGCATGGTATCTCAGTGATGAGCACGCATGGACGTCTGGGTTGGTCCAGGAAGAAAGCAGTACAACTACGCGAGGATAACCTGCCTCAAGCGCGGCACGACGCGCTTCAAAGAGGCAACCACGTATTGAGTAGCGGCAAAGAGCATCCACACAGGTGACGTGACCTTGAGCGGCCGTACGCACTAGAGCGTAGTCATGTGGACCCTCGTGACGATTCTCCCCGAGGAAAACCACCACGTCAGCGTGCCCATTAATCGCTGCGTTGGTCATAGCGTCTTTCGTACAGCCATCCACGCGTTTTTCCTGTAAATACTGCACAATTGCTAAATGACCGCCGCTTGCAGCGTTGTCCATGGCCGCAGTTGTGCATGTTACAGATCCATGCTCGTGGAGGAAGCGTACAATCTCCAAATATCCATTTTGGCAGGCGGCATCCATTGCCTTCGAAGTGCAGCTTTCAAGCGGTGGGTCACGAGAAATTGCACAACTTCTAGGTTTCCCCGCCACGCAGCCCCATCTAACGCTCGCGTCGTGCACCCTTCCTTACGCTGTTCGTGCAAATATTTGATGACTGGCAATCGCCCGACAAGTGCCGCACCATCTATTGCGTCCGTAGTGCACCCTTCATCGCGATGGGTATGCAAATACTGCACAACATCCAGGTGTCCACTACGTGCCGCTCCGTCCATAGCTTTAGTTGTGCAACCTTCGGTGCGATCCTCATGCAAAAGCGCACCACCTCGAAAAATCCCCCAGCAGCAGCTCCATCCATAGCAGCAGCGGTGCATCCTTCTTCCCGATAGCTGTGCAAAAATCCCACCATCTCTAGATGCCCATTGCGCGCTGCTCCATCCATCGCAGCCGTCGTGCATCCTTCCGTTCGATGAGTATGGAGAAACCGCACCACTTCCATATGCCCATTCCGTGCAGCTCCATCCATCGCAGCAGTCGTACACCCTTCTCTTCGATCCGAGTGCAAATACTGGACAATCCCCAAATGGCCATTAGCAGCCGTCCATCGCAGCAGTCGTGCATTTCACCGCTCGCTCCTCTCCATCATCTTCCCCCATGGTTGCAACCAAGTCCACTAACCGTGGGTCCTCAAATCCACCCACCGCCAATCTTCTCTCCTTCAGGAACCTCAATACAGAGAGACCAGCTCGACTCAGATCTTCCGTCTTGACCGTCCTCAGTGTCGACCTCGGGAAGATCCCGACCACCCACTGCACAATCTCCAGCTTGGACTCTGACGGCAGCGCCTCTGAATACCTCGCTGCCCAGCCTAACAACGTGCTACCAACTGCCCAAGGACTATTAATACTGGTCGTAGTGTCCTTACTACTGCTGTCTCCTAATAACATCCCCGTGGTTGCCAGATACTGCAAGATCTCTAGTCGTCCGAACTGAATGGCGCAGCGTGTAGTCGCCCCATCGAACGCCAGCTCTGGTCGGGACTGGAACCGTCTGGTGGCTGATAATTGGCGCAAACCGCGTAGAGTTTTCAGGTCTCCACGTTGAATCGCAGCTTGCGTCAAAGCGCCAGTGGAGGACCATGGAACGTCTTGATGGGAGCGCTCAAAGTCCGTCACTAACGACACGACTGATCCATGGACACCGTCGATGAAGTCTTGGATGATATGGAAGAGATGTGGGCTGGTGATTACCCGTGTGGCTGCTGCAGGAGAGCGCTACATGTCGAGGAGTCCTCCATTGCTTGTCTGAGTTGGCAGTTATCAGAGTGTGCGGACATCACTATTGGATAGTCGCACCCATATGGAGGGAGGGAGATCAATACAAACAGCAAGTGATTACAAAAATACGTTATGATGATGGAGCGTTTTCTGAGAAAAACGATATCCAGACCGAGTTTATGGGCCATTTTGTATGGATTTCTATCAGCCAGTTACATGTGGTAGGTTAAATAGCAAAATGTGGACAACAAAACATTTGAAAACTGGGGCGACAGAGGACACACCGCTTCGCTCGGCGACAATGGACGCGAGTCTGATGGCCAACGAAATGGCCCTCGACAGTCGACACAGCCCAGTACTACAGCTCACTGTCCACGAGGAGGAACCGACAGATGGCCCCGAGCAGTTTGAATTCCACAAGTACGACACAACCAACAGACAATAAATTGTGATAATTAAGTAGCAATTCACACTCTTGACTTTGTATTTGACGACAGATCGTTCGGGTTTATGACTGGGCGTCGGCTACAACGTCGCTATCGAGGAGTCTACAAGAAGGTATACCAATTTACTGTGGTGAGATGGTGCAGAGCACGAAGGACTGAGTCATACTCTGGTTATGGTTCGCAGGACTCGTTCATGACACAGTTGATGACGTGGGTCATTGTGGCGTACGTCGTTGTGATATTCGGCATTTTATCTGCTGACGACTCAAGTAATTTTCAGCATTTTTTAGTCTTTTTGACGACCGACTGCTCAGGTGCTACTGAAAACGCGTCGGTGTCGGACGGCGTTTTCTACTTTGCGATTATAGCTATTGGAATTTATATTCTCGTGAAGGTAGCGCTGATCGTGCGGTGGATTATCTATTGGATCATCTTTGCTGAGCTGCTCACGTACGCAATCACGAGCAATTTGTACGTGCTGTTTTGGGTTGATGACAACAAAGTGTCCGACTCAGACCTCAAAGTGCGTCGTATCATGGTGACTCTGCTGGTCGTGGCCGAGGTTGTCACTATATGTGTATACTGGTTCACTCATTACGCGTACCCCTGGTTGGTACTCCGCGAAGTTTAATTTGGTGACTTGGTGGAACGTCAAGCCAGGTGTGGAGACGAACACACTCACGTATCGCTCAAAGGCTCGCTTTTACTCTCGAAAATGCAATATGATCAAATATTGCGGTGGGTTAAACGCAGAGGGACGGCCGCATGGCTGGGATGTGGTCGGACACGGATTACCACGGCGAGCGTCTGACAGGCCAATGGGCAAATGGAATCCCCATTGGTCCGTTCCGGAGTTTTGAGCATGGGAGTGGCTACTCGTTTGTCAATATTCGCATCGGATTTTGCCACAATCGAAGCGAGCAGGGCTCTACGGAAATCTCCTTTTTCCTAAGCACTCGGAAAACGGACTCAACTGGGGCGTGGCAAGTGTGGAATGCTCCGTTTCGGGCGGATTCTTTCGGTACTTGCCAACTGTGACACACTTGACATCATCGTTTGTGGACAAGGAACCTCCTCAGAGTGCAACGGAATGTCTTCCCATGCTTAGAACTCCCACCGACGGGGTTGTGTTCAACCATAGGGACGAGGAAGCACAACTTCACAGACAGCCGCGTAGGGAACGAGCCACCAGACGAAACCTCTTTAGGGAAGAATCTGCACCTGTGCTTGAGCTTGCGAGTGATAGCGAAGACGACAAAGAAGCGCTGGTGCTCCTTCATAGCTACAACTGCTCGTTGGACTACGGCATGAATCGTCTCGCGCAGCTAAGAGCCTGATGACGCCGGATACACGAAACTGAATATCATCGGACACTCGATGGGAGCACGCATTTTCTTCAGCTGCCTTCAGAAAGGATTGTTTGACGAAGTCTTCTTGGTACGAAGCTGAACACTGGGGTGATATGGAGCAAACAAATACTGACAGTAATTCTGGTTCGTGTTACAGCCTACAGGGAGCAATGCGGATATACGTACTGCCACAAGAAAGCTGGAGCTCTCGACCCTCACGTTCTGCAACCCAGACTACGAGCAGAATGAATTTGCTAAGTACGGAGGAAGCTACGACCGTGCTCGTCATTTCTGCAGTCACATCACGCTGTATGCTGACAATTTGGATGGCGCCCTGTTTTATATCGAGTACTTGTCGATGACGTCACTGAAGGGCCCGCTGAACTACTCGCTTGGTAGACGCGGGCATATGATGTACCGTAACAAAGAAGATAGCGTGATTGTAGGGCAGCCGGATACCCAGCGCCGCAATTGGCAGGAAAAATCTGTCCGCCCTCAGGACTTGAATTTGGCGTTCGCAGCGGTGAACGAAAGCGGGAATTACCCAGGCGTGACTTCACACGCTTACAATCGCAATCGAACGCACCCGACCACCGACGAGTCATCACCGTACGGCACGGCTCAATCTGGCGACGGAGAAGAGGAGCCGCTCCACTACCTGGACATGGATGTGATTGACACGACGTGGATGGACAACAACGTGCACGCTATCCGGCACAACTACTTCAACCTCAATCCAACCATTGTGAGTAGTTATCATCGTAACATTAGGGTGACAGTTGCGCTAATGCTTGCCGTTTTGTGTTTTATGCAGGTTGATGACCTTCGCCACTTGATCGTGCTGAAGAAGCGAGCGAGCTCTCGACCAGGCCTCCTCAAGACGACCTCGGCCGAAAACGTGTACATATTCCTCGTTGCTCCGTCTCACGTCAAGAACAAATAACTCAATTTAGGATTTTTGTGCAAGGCACATTCGGTGACGATGTGGTAGAAGAGTGGGCGGTTGCAGAGAACTTGCATCCCATGGCACGGGGCTGTATCGGAGGAGCTAGGGTACAGACGGAAAATTGCATGCATCCAGTAATTTATCCGTTGAACTCGACTGGTAGACGACCCTCAGCTGCCAATACTTATCACTGAATGAATGAACCACACTAGTACCTTGTTATACAGTACAAGCTCTGCCAAATAGATACGTCTGCACCAGCTTTGACATCTAGTTCCAACCCGGTGTCTGCTGGCTTGGTACACTTATGGTGGAGCTTTCCGAACCACTCGCGCCGTAACGTCACAAGTCTCTTGTTTCCTTAGCCATTTGATCCTCGAGATCTAAAGTCATTCCTACCTTCCCGACGGAGAAGTTCCCCGTGAATGTGATGCAGTGCAGCAACACGTAACAGGTATGCTACTCCCCGACAGCTCTTTTTAGCACAAGTCTGTTGCGCACTTCGTGTAGCAGGCAATGGTTTGTTGTTGATTTAAGTTAATACCGGATCAGTGGTGGAATCGACGTCAGTCCTGGTTGTTCATCGCTTCCCAGTCACGGCCCGCATTTTCCTCCGCTATACATCGTGAACAGCTTTGTCGTTGTATATCGCGTGCTTGAGCCGGTCATACACGCCCGGTATTTTCACGTATTCAGGTTCAGTCCATGTGTTAACTTGGTAGCCACTACTTCCAACGACTGAAGATACTCAGCATCGGACAGCCCATTCAGCCAACCGTGTGCAGTGCCACTGTTGCTGCCAACGAAGGAGGGTTCCTCGGCAAAATATTTTTCAGACACTTGTAGGTAGACCTGGCGCAGTAAGTCGACCTGCTTCACACGGACCTTGAACGATTCGTTACAACGCTTTTTGCCGTTAATGAAGTAATACCCCAGTCCACGCCATATCATGTGCCGACGGATAGCCTTCTCTGCCTTCATTAGCTGTTGCTTATCCGCGTTGTTCATCGGGATATACCACACCAACTTGACGATGGTCTGTAGGTAAGTGCTGCAGAGCTGCTTCCGACGGTTCTTCAGACCACTGTGGGCCTTACAATATCCCCACGGTCAAGGCAGATAAAGACATCAGATGCACGCATGCACCATCATACTCCTTGTCGTTGTGCAGTCGTCCTTATGGTTTCTCGATATCCCAACCAGGTTCCTGAGGGGCTTGTGCCGCTCAAACAAATCTTCGTCGTAACGACCAATTTCCACAAGAATTGGAGAGAACTTTTTTGGGATTCGACGCAAAACGCCAACGAGTACCGTGTCACCTCTATTGACGAATACCTATATTTGCGTGATCACCCCCTCTCAAAAGAAATACTAGAGGGAATTCGGGATTCGAAAAGGCCCAAGCAAGGCTTGTTCGACAAATACCTTTTTCGGTATACCTTCAAATAGTACTGGATAATCATTTCAAAAACAAACTGGCGAATCAAACCCGAACTTTTTCGAACGCGCATAAAACTACCTTCTTCTTTTTTTTTAAAAAGGCAAGCTTTTTCCAGGCGAAGTTAATTTACGATTACGTATTTAAAGTCATAATGCAATGTCTAACCGGGGCAAAATGCAGGTCCTAACTCCGTGACGAACTCCATTGGTGGCCAACAGCGCATTTGAAAACTGGAGGACACTCGGCGACGATGGACGCGTTATACAGGGCGCCTGCACTCTCTTTGAGTTCACTAAGACCTCCATAATGAATATTCATTTACTTAAATATGTAGCCTCAATAATGAATATATGATTCCTTTAGTTAAGCAAGTCCAGATTAATAATAACTTGTGATCATATTTAAGAGACTAAACAGTTTTGACAAACTAACTTTCCCCAAAGTGCGTTTGTCAAAACTATTCAAAGTCAAGCAATAAGCGCGCCGCTTCAAGCAGATCTGCGCTCTTGCTCCTGCCCCTACACGCGCGCTGCATCCTTCCAAGCCCCTTCTCCTCACTCTCCACTCTCTCCTTGCCGCGAAGGTGTCACTTAATCGCTCTATTACCTCGTCCTCTCGTCGCAACAGGCTTCTAAAGTTGACTCAGATACCTCAAGATGGTGCGGAAAACGGCGTCCTGGAAGACGTTTGTGGACACTCAGGACGCCAAAGAGACGCAGAAGACTAACGGGAAGGATGTGGTGGTGCCTCTGGTGCTCTGGAATCAGCCGCCGCGTGTGGAAGTGGCGGCTCTGCATGTGCTTTGTTGCCCATTTCTCAACCGAGCCAGAACTCCAGTGTTCCGACCACTGAGGAGGAAAGAGGCTTCAGCAATGAGGACGAGGACGCACAGTTTCAGATGTGCGTCTTTGCAGGGACAGTGGACGGCGTGGTGCTGTACTGGCGTTTCGAGAAGGAGACTGTGGCACAGGTCAATATGCTCGTGTTCCCAGGCAGTGACAGCTTAGGACAGCCCATTGTGGGGATTGTAAGCGGGACAGATGAGTGGGGACAGAGCACATTAGTGACGGCGACAAAAGATGGGGCATTAGCACGATGGCAACTGCCTAATGGAGCGTGTGCAGAGGCCAACGCGTCACTTGCAAAGGAGTTGGCTCCACTGCTGGGGCTGGAAATGCTCTGCAATCGACGCTTTGCAGTTGTGGTGAGTGAGGAATCGAGATTGATGGTGTTAGATACGTGGAAGATGCAGCTGCTGTATTGCATGGACACAGCGCAGGAACAGATCCGAAGGAGCGTCACGGTTGGAGAGTTGCGGTCGACACCGAAGTCCCACCGGCCGAGGTTAGTCCGGTCAAACAGTGGATCAGGAGTCAATGGAGGATTGAGCGCTATAGCTGGTGAATTGATTTCTAATAGCCCCTCGACAAGTGGTCGAATATCGCCGTCGCGTTTGTCATTAACTGGGGTAGACTCGAGACGAATCGCAGCACTTTTACCTTCCAGTTCGGCTGCAGAACAATACACACAGGGATGGGATGCGGTGGTGCTTTCTCTGGGGACTGAGGGATTAATTAAATGCTTTTTGTGGACACAGCCCCGCGGATCAACGAGTGGAACATCGTTTGGTGTTAGTGAAGGCGGTGGTTCGGCGGGTGTAGCCTGGGGCTTCCGGTGGGTGCAACGCAGCTGCTGGGTCATTTCGTGGGCTGACCAGGCTGATGATATAACGTGTTCACAAAGCACTTCACTGAAAGACGGAGATAACATGAGTCCACAGACAGCACTCATGGGCTCCATCAAGAGCAGCTACTTCCCGTTGTCCGTGCATCTGTCGCCAGATTCATCGCTCGTGCTTCTCATTTGGAAGACTAAGTTCGCAATTCTTCAGCGAAAATGGCTTTGCCCGTTAGATACACACAACGATCGATCGCCTACAAGCGGATCTTTTCCAAGTCAAGAGGAAACATAGGCGTTGGGACGTGTCGAATCCTACCTGAAGAGTTTGTGCACCAAGCGACCGCTATTTACGGCAGCACGAATCCTACTTCATGCAGCTCTGGACATGGGGCCGTATCCTGGGAGAATGGGGAATTTTCGGAAGACGGCAATGTGATCCTGTGGACAAATACTGGCCATGCATTTCAGTTTATGATAGTCGAAGCGTCCGCAGATCATGCAGGGAATTTTTTATCTTCACGAAGGATCAGGACCAGTTGGTGCCACGAAGCGACTCAAAGAAATTGCGCCTGATTAACAAGGCATTGTACATCGCATCGATGGATCGGTGCGAATGCTGCGGCTTCCTTGAGCATAAGAACAAGCGTCAACAAATGAAACCAAGAGGTTTTACCACTTCATTTGCAGGAAGCATCGTCACGCAGGATTTACATCGTGCATAAATACTGGTACACCATTATCTCGGTCAGCATTGCGCGTCGTTCACATGTGCTATCGTGGGGCACTGGGTTGTTGGACAATACCTGCAGAGAGGGTGTTGTCTCCAACACGAAAGATTCAGAGTAAGGGCAATATTGTCGTCGCAAAGTGCAAATGTCAGAGCAGGTTCACTTTCATACTCTTACGGATGGATTTGAAACGGCAATGTTGGCAGCACACGGTGACGAAGTAGCAGAAGAAGCAAAATCTAGTGCACCACGACAGCAGGAATGTCTATCTCACCTGATATTAGGGAGGGATGACACGCAGGGGTCTTCAACATACGGAGTCGTTCGACGAGCTGGAATGCGCCGCAAGCGTCAACAGGAGCTCAGTGACGACCCCACTAGAGGGATAGGAAACGGTTTATCGATTGCAAGTACTGCGGCTGCAGCCATGGCAAACAGCGTATTAGCTACTGCATTGGCTCCTGTTAAGGGACGTGGTGGCCCCAGGGGTGGAGGCGAATCTATCCTGTCCGAGGCAGACATGGGCGATCAACGAAGGGCGGACCATTTATCCTGTTGCTATTTATTGGACGTTCCTATCGTCGCCAAAGGTTTTCGGACGGTATACTCTCCATTGGATTGCTGAGCAAAGAACACTTGCTAAATAGAAGCGCAGATGCTGTGAAGAATTATGAAACAAGGCTACCATGTCATTCAGGGAAAGTGACGACCATTGCTCATTGCTTTTGGGGGTTTGGAATGACTCCAACACCGCCAGCTAGTGCACTCAGAGCTTCTTCACCGGTGAATGCAAGTCGATTACATGTACCATCCCTCAAGGAAACATATTTCGGTACAGAACATAATCCGTTTTACAGAGCATGTACTCCTAACCCAAGTTTAAAGGGGATACGGTGAATACGAAGAATCACCGTCCTAGTATCAGCCATGGGGACCGCTTACCCCGGAGCACGTTGACGCTGGATGTTTCCGGTGTGCCGACAGCAAAGGATGCATCTACTTCCGCCTCAGCTAGCAGTTCCCAACCTTCAATCAGGTTCATGGTGTTTAGCGGCGGTACTGACGGCGTTCTGAAGGTGATCGAGCTCATCTTGTATCAAAACCAAGCAATAGATTCGGCACAGGACTCACTGCTTCAATGTGAAGCACGAGCTTTGCAGAGGTTTCGCAACCATCGCGGTGCAATCCAGCAGATTAGCATATCACCGCTCAAGAGGGGCAGCGCTGGTGGTGATGAAGGCGGCTGGGACGCGGTGTGTCCTGAAAGATTAGTTGCAACAGTGGGAGTAGACCACCGAGTCGTTATTTATGCGCCTCAATACTCGTCACCCATCTGACCGGGGCGCGCTTGTTTACAATTCAGCGTCAAATAGCTCTACTCGGCACTACGAAGTTGAATGGGAGTGCATGCTGGAACTCTCGCAGCATGCTGATGGAATCTACAATCTCGATTGGCACTTAGAACGTGGACTGCTATACGTCGAATGCGACGATCACATGGTACATGTGTGGAGCACTGATACAGGCATTCTCGAGCGCACAGTACCGAGCGCAATGCTTTACGGAGGTGGCAACGCATCGACTGCAATAATTGACGAGGCACCATGTTCTTTGGGAAGCTCTCTTATGGAGTGCTCTACTCTGTCAATTGGCAGTGCGTCCATACAGCTTCTTGAGTTTGGTGTCCTTCGGAGTGCAGAACAGCTCAAGAAAAACTGGAGCAGTTATTACTGTGCTGTCTCACAGAGCTCCACCAACGCCAGTGAAAATTCTTCCCGTACTCCATCGCTGTCTGTGTACTGACTGGGTCAATGGAGCTATTCATGCTGTCATTACTGTTGTCGTGGGGCGTCACACCAGCTATAGATCGGTCATGCCGCGACATCTTAGGGATTGAGCCAGCACATACGTTATATTCGTGCGCGTTACAAGATTCTGCTTCGGGCGCGCTGACCATTCCTGTTCCATGGTCAACACCAACAAAGTCACTATTAGTTGGTCTTGACTCGACATCCCCTTCTGCGATCAAGCACGAACTCACTGCGGCGACAATCGTACCTGCTTTTGCGCGGAATTGGCAACATTCTGCAGCATTATCGGCGAATGTAGCGCTTGGTGTCGTTACTTTCTGCATGAGTCTTATGGAATACAAACATTCCGGGTCCAACATCAATGGTGGTAGCATGTCTCCAATAAACAAGGAAGAGTTTCAAGTTCTCTGGAGCCAACTTATAACACAGCATTCAGTCGTACTTCCGGAATGTGTAGCCCAGCTGGGAACCAGCTCTGGAGGAGCTGGCAGCCTACGGGTTTGACTTCTGCGAGTACACGCAATTGGCGGCACGTACATTGCTAAGTGGTGTGATTAAGCGTCTTCCGCCAGCTGAAAGGGGTACCCTATCAGCTGAGTATTCGGCGAAACTTCACTGGGAAATGGTGCGTTTGGAAACGGAGACAGGTGGATCTTTCCTAGGTTCTGTTGGAGCAGTCGGCACAAGTGGTGGAGTGAATTCTAGCTCACAACAAGGAGGCACCAGTGCCAGCAACAGCACTGGTGGTAATGTCACTAGTACAAGCAGCGATTCGGGTGGAATGGCTTTCCCTGTTGTGGTCGAACGTCTAGGCTCGCTCGTATTATTGATGAGTATGATCGGAACATATTTCCCGGGCGAGATATCGCCGGCTGGCGCACGGGAGGTGTGTGATGTGCTGGTGTTCTTGCTGAAATCACCGGAGCGATTCGTGGCGTCCGTGTCAGCTGAGCTGCTTACGAAGGGGCTCATGCTTTTCGTCCTCATCTCGTGGACCTATCGTCACTCATCTGCCAGCTCTTGCTCATTGACATGCGCGAAAAGCAGCGCAGCGCACAAAGCGAGGATCATGAAGAGACATCAAGTGGCCCAGGTGGCTCGCTCGCCTACTTTAACGATGGTGGGAGTGGTGGAAGCAATGCAGCGATGAGCTTGTTGGTTGAGGTTGGCGCGTGTGAATCTGCATTCGTGCTAGGTTTGCTCCAACAG
Source organism: Phytophthora kernoviae (assembly GCA_008080845.1). Classification (NCBI taxonomy): domain Eukaryota; phylum Oomycota; class Peronosporomycetes; order Peronosporales; family Peronosporaceae; genus Phytophthora; species Phytophthora kernoviae. The sequence continues at coordinate 2,441 of VKKV01000188.1, read as the reverse complement.
GAAATGCACAACCACGACCGACCACCTGGCTTCCATGAGAGTATACTGGTATACATGATGGAACTCATCAACACTCACTACCTACTCATGTGTCGCCACCTACCTGCTTTTGTAGATACGATCATGGCGTGCCTCGAACCTACGAAGCCTGACCGCCGTCGTCGGTGCCTGCCACTGAGCACGCGCTGTCTTCACAGCCTTGTACGTCGATTCCCAATGGTAGACTTCCACAAGGAGACGCAGCGTCTAGCACTGGGCACTATGGAAGCTGTGATCGTCATTTATGACTTACGCACTGCCACGAAATGGCGTGTTCTGGATGGCCACGCCTCTGCCGTCTCAGCCGTTCGGTTCCGAACTGACGGCCAGGTTCTGGTGTCGTATGCAGCTCGTGATGGCAGCGTTCGGTGGTGGAACAGTGGCAACGCTGGCATTTTTGGCAGCATGCTCAAGATGCACCAATCATGTCTGAAGGAGCACAAGCTGGTTGCACTGAAAGAGAGCGCGAATGGTGGCGCACCAGCTTCTACAGGTGGGGCTAGTGCCGGACTCAAGCAGATCATCCAGACGTGTCGGTTTCACTTCCTCACGCGCAAGGACAGTAGCCCAGGTAGTCCAGGTGGGAACGCAAGTCAACCCAAGCATATTTTGCGTCTGACACGCGAAGATGCTAGTCAGGTGCAATTTCTGCTATAAGGCACAGTTTTCAACAAGAAAGACGTTGAAGTGATGAAAGATATGGCTACCTTTTTCTCGACGTTTGATTGGTCAATTGTATCTCCGCGACGAATCGTCGGCGAATGTTCCTCACGACAACCAACGGAGCTCTTCGAGCAGCCGCATACTCAGACTTGGTTCATCATCAACCAGCCATGGCCCCACACAGAGAGAGCGACGGCACGAATGTCAAAGGATCAGCGCACCGCGATGCAGACGAGGAAGCACTTCAGGCTGCGCTGCAAGAATCTCTCGAGTACGTCTCCGCTTGCCCCTAATTCTTCATCTCTCACTAATTCCTACCTATTTCCTACTTTTTAGACCTGATTATATGGCTGAAATCTTGCAATCCGAGCAAAGACGTCAAGAAGTGCCTCAAGTCGAACCAGTCCATGTGGAGGTCAATACCGGTATCCAAAAGAGACCAAGGAAGACAGTGGAGATGACGACGATGATGAAGAGACAGCGCCCTTTGTGCGTGTTCCCAGCGCTGTGAAGACGGAGATTGAGGAACAGGAGGACGAAGAGGAAGAAGAGGAAGAAGAGGATCGTAAGAAGCTTCTTACTGTGAAATTTAGTGGAGAAACGGCTGGTTTTGAACTGCTTCTTGTGCTTTTGTTGCTTGAAAACAGCCAATGAGGACCACGTTCTGCTGAATTTTGCCGATATTTTGCTGATCAATATCCTCAAATTGCTGGACGAAGATACGATTGGGGCTAGTGTCTGCACGTGCAAGAGATTACTGCAAGTGGCCAGGTCGGAGGTGCTATTTGAAGCTATTTGTCGACGGATCTTCCCGGTGCAATGCCCCGAGCAGCAGTTGCGGCAGCACGCAACCGGTTTGAGTTGCGTCGTTTCCCAACGTGGTTTGATATGTTCCACGACAGACCACGAGTGCGCTACAACGGGTTCTACTGGCTGCGGATCTCGTACTACAAGAAGCCGGAGCTCAACATGTGGACAGATATCGTGCCCGGCACGATCCTCGCGCATCTACTACCGCTACTTTTCGTTCCAGCGAGACGGCTCAGTGCTGTATGGGATGCTTTTCAAACCGCCCCATGAGATTGAGTCACATCTGCGTGATGAGCGCAAAGGTGTCCACCGTGGCCGCTTCTACGTCGAGAAAGACCAACTGATGGTGACAGTGCCCACGAACTGCAACGAGGTCAACTTCCGCCTGACTATCACGCAACGTGAGCGCGGCAAGAATGTCAAACTATTGCTGAATGAACACTATGCTAACTCTGAACCGGATGGGAGTGGCTGGATCAACTACTACGATACTGCGGATGAGGAATTTCACTACTATCGTTCATGGAAATTGTGATGCTGCTCTGGGAGTTTTGTGGAGTATCACACAAATCCTGTGTATTTCATGTACAAGTAAACCTGTACTCGATGAAAATAGATGGCTTGACACTATCGTCTGTTCATAGGAATGCCGTTGGCGCTTCATTGAGTGCCGTTGCTGCGTTAGCTTCCAGTTCGCTCTGAATAACTGGCCTGGTTGGCGATGACGTTGTGGGCAGGAGTTTGGTTGTATTTAGAATTCATCTTCACACCAGCCTCCACTCTACAATCAACTCTTTCCAAGATGGCTCCAATCGTGGCATCAAATCTGTGCTTGGCCGTAGCAACAATTCGAAGACTGACAAGAATGAGCGAAGCGTCGACAACAACGATACGAGTTCCAACAAAAGCAACAGCGGAGCAGCCGCAGC
>VKKV01000187.1:0-26886 GCA_008080845.1 Phytophthora kernoviae | reverse complement strand
TACCGCATGGCGACCATGAAGTCCACGCCTTGGGACGCTCAGCCCACCGAGAAGACCGCCAAGTGCGAGGACCTGTGTCTGCTGCAAGACTTTTGGAAGTTTCAACAAACCCGCAACTGCGTCAACCGTCCCACGAGTCTCTGCACAGTCTACAAGACAGGACTCTCCTCCATGGAGGTGGTCCTCACTGTCGCCGAGTGCGACTGCGGTGGTGACAACAGCACGTCCACCAATGCCTCCTACAGCGCTGGTGATGATGCGTGAAGAGTGTAGAAGTGCAATCGTTACCTATTGATGGACAATCGCTACTGTAACTACAGAACTCTATGACAATACATGTAAGACTTTCCCATGTTTCAAGCTCCACGGCGACTGCATCACCAGCATTCGAACCTCACTGGATGGGTACTGTTCTGCATTCCGAACTTCTAGCGCTAATCTGAACCTCTATAATTAAATGTATCCCTTCCAAACCCATCATCAAAACACAAATTATACTTAAATAAACCTTTATGAAAAAGTACCCTTATTAAATAAAGGAATGTATGTTACAACGTATTCAAAAGGATTTGTATCACTCGTGACAAGGACGGTGCACTCTTTTTGGTGATTCACCGGACACCATTGGACGGTGATTCCTGGCGGCTGCTCCTTGGTACTTCTCTCTGCCATGGCCATTCACCAAGTTTCTCTACGCTTGCACCAACCTCACGACTCCAGTTCCTCCGTCTGGGAGAAATTCCTGCAATTTTCATGTCGCTGAATCCCGATTCGGAGCGAGCTTCGCTCATTTCGGATGGCGACAGGGCGTTCACCACATTGCAGCCGACAACTGGTAATGCAGCACGCAAACTGTCCCGGGCTGCATTGGTCGGTCTACTGTGGACAGTGGCAATCACTGGGTTTTTGCTGGCGATCCGCACTCCGTCCAGGGCTAAAAGTGACACCAATTTAACCACCAAGTCGCCATTTCCACAGTTCCGGGTGAGTTTCCAGGAATCGACGTACGCTGAGCCGATCACCGGTCGGTTGATGATCTGCATTGCCAAGCAACATGCTGTGAAGGACCCGCAAGGTGAAGATCAACCGCGGTTCCTGGTGGGCGATTCGGCAGACACCCAGCAAATTTTTGCAGTCGATGTCTGGGACTTCGCACCTGGTGAAACGGAACAGCGTGAAGTGAACTCTACCGTTGCCCATGGTTATCCGGTGATTTCTCTGGATGACGTGCCTGCGGGTGAGTACTGGGTGCAAGCTGTGCTGCATCCATATGTGGAGTACAACCGCTCGGATGGTCGGAATCTGCGTTTGCCACGCTTCACGACGTTTGAGAGCGACGGTGGGGTGTTGACTGCACCTGGAACACTCTACAGTGCGTCTAAGCTTGTACAATTTGACCCTCTGACGTTCTCAGTGGACCTTGTGCTGAACCAAGTCGAGCCGGAAATGCCTCCTCTTGAGGAACCACATGAATTGCTGAAGCATGTGACGTTCCGAAGTCCGTCGCTGTCGGAGTTCTGGGACACGGATGTGTTCTTGAAGGCTTGGGTGCTGCTGCCATACCGTTTCTTCGATGATGCCATGAGTGAAGTACGCTACCCAATGTTTATCTACCACACGCACTACAACCGCTACTTCGAGCACAGCTTTCTGCCTGCTCCTCCAGAGAATGTCAGCACTGCATCGCTCAGCGAGCAATACGGGTTCTTTTTCTTCTCCAACTGGACGTCTGACAAAACCGAAGATGCCTTCACGAACAAACGAGGTATTGTCGTGCAACTTCAGCACGCAAATCCATACTATGATGACTCGTATGCAGTTAACAGCGCCAACATTGGACCTTACGGCGATGCTATCACGTACGAATTCCTGCCGTATTTGGAGAAGAAATTCCGTGGTATCGGCGAGGGCTGGGCTCGTACCATGTACGGCGGATCGACCGGCGGCTGGGAATCGTTTGCAGTGCAGGTCTACTATCCTGAGGAATATAACGGCTGCTGGTCGTTCTGTCCAGACGCTTTCGACTTTCGACGCTTCCAGCAGGTTGATCTCTTTACGAACAAGAACGCTTATTATGCTCGCGGCGATTGGACTCAGAAAGACCGTGGCGCTAAGCGCAACTACCTCGGAGATATTCGTGAGACGATGGCCGAAGAAAACCACCACGAACTCGCCATGGGATCTCGAGGACGTTCGGGTGGCCAGTGGGATGCCTGGCAAGCTGTATACTCTCCAGTAAACATCACCGACGGCTACCCAGCGTCTGTCTGGGACAAACTCACCGGTGAGATCCACCCGGAAGTGGTAGAGTACTGGGAGGCGAACTACGATGTCCGTGCTAAACTGGAGCGGGAGTGGAATTCACGCAGGCTCGGTGATAGGCTCGTCAACAAGCTGCACGTTTACGTGGGTGTCACAGACAGCTACTACCTGAATGACGCTGTGTTCCTACTCGAGGACTTCTTGAAGACCACCAGTGAGCCGTATTTCAATGGATCCATCGTGTACGGTGTCACCGACGGCCGTGGCTACGAACACTGCTGGACAGGCAGCTTCGACCAGTCGATCTCGCTTGGATGGCAAACTGTCAACCAGCGCATGATCCCACAGATGGTAGACCACATCGTACATTCTGCGCCGGAGGGCGCAGACCTGAGCTTCACGTCGTATTAGGAAGCTACCGATTACCGTGGCGCCCTCAGACTACCAAACAAATAAACTTCCTGCACCGAGAGTTAGTGTCATGCATATATTGTGAGTGTTTGAACACTTCACGAAAATATATCTGCAATTGGTATTTCAGAGCAAGTAGAAGAGTAGTGTCAATGAATACCGAAAGTTGAGTTGTGTTTATAACATGAGGCTTCACGAGCAACATCTTGTTGAACGTCACATCACCATCGTACACTCTACTAACGACTGCGATGGGGGCGGTTCCACTGCCGCTGACCCCTAGAACAAAGAGAAATAACGGATGACACGCAATTACACGCTACCCATAGAGATCGAAGCAACATTCAGCCGAGAATGAAGCATCGTCACATGCCTTACGAGGCCAAAAACTGTAGTCTTGAACGAAGTCGTAGCCTTGCTTAGATCTGGGCGATGGTGGACTGAATGCGCACGGGTGAGCTGAACGTGTCGAAGGACCGGGCCATGGCCACGTCGCGGTCGACGCACTTGTCCTCTAGTTTTTTTCTTGGCCATGAAGGCCACTGCACCCAGTGCAATGCCGCCCACAACACCACACACCACAAGGGCAATGATCACAGGGCTCGTGCCTGAATTATCGGCCTGAGACTTAGTATTCGCCTGCTTGGTATCATCCGAACCGGCCGTCTGAGTAGTCGAGTCCGAGTCATCCTGCTGAGAAGTAGGGGTCTTTTCAACGCCAGCCTCACTGGACTGCAGAATTGACACACCGCTAGATTCATCAGCAGCCGTCACCTTTCCTGGCAGACCCGAGTCTGAGCTAGAGGTGTTGAGCGACGTAAAGGTCGTCGAGATGCCACTGCTCTGCTGTTGCTGGTTTTGCTGCTGGGTCTGTTGCTCATTCTGGTACTGAGACGTAGAGCTACTGCTGCCGGTAGACGGTGTCGATATAGGCGTAGCTGTCGTCGGCGTCGGTGCAGCTGTCGTAGGTGTCGGAGTCGTTGTCGAAGGTGCAGTCGTCGGCGTCGGGGTAGTGCTTTGGCTGGTCTGGCTGGTCTGACCAGTCTGACTGGTTTGACTTGTACTGCCACCGAAATTGGACGAGCCCTGAGTGCACTTGTCGGAAGTAAGTGACACGGTCTCAGTGACGGTCTCACCGTGACCGACGTGAGCTCAACGCTCACAGACGACAAGTCAACGTTCGATCCGCCGTTCAGTAAGAAGTAGAAGCACGAGTCCACCATGGTGACATCCTGGTTGGCAATTTTCATGGAAGCCACTCCCTGCGCCATGTTGGCCGGCTGTACGGCAAGCCACGAACTGCTACTGCCGCTTTTCGTACAGTACTCAATTCCGCCACTTACGGGGCAGTCCACGAACTTCCACTTGATGGAGTATCGCGACGGGTCACTGCCGGTCAGTTGCTTGAACACTGTCGGTGACAAGTCCAAATCACCCTCGACACATTCTGGGCATCGGTCAACAATCCAAACCGTAACAGTGCTCGTGGTGTCACTGCATCGGGAGTCGTCGCACGAAACTTCGGCACATCGACCGCAGTTGAGAGTCGAGTCCCATTGGTCGTTGTTCAGCGCTGCATAATAGTCTCCGACACCGGAGTCGTACATGAAGTTGCAGTTGCCAGCTGACGTCTGACCGAGTGTGTAGGACGTGCCGTCACCGTTGAAATACGCGTTGCCGCCGCCTGCAATTGCGAGCGTGGGCATCGCTGCTAGCACGAAAACCTGTCGGGAAAACATCGTCGATGGCGAATCCCGGTTTCGAGTTGGTAATGTGCTTCAAGGGGCACTCGAGAGAATGAACTGCAGACGGGTGATCGACGACGCCGAAGACTGCGCGATTGGCGGCAGGGCGGACGAAGAGGAGTGCACACTGAAAGGCAGGAGAGGAGCAGATCGAGCACTGCCATCCTGGCAAGAGTTGGTCCCACGCAGCACGACATAGCCAAGAGCAGTGTTTTACCCCATACCCATTATACGAATAAATTAATCAGTTTGAATTGTTTATACAGGTTTTCATTTTATAAAAGTTTGTCTTTACAAACATTAGCATATATGAAGTGATAAGATTGTAACAAAATTATTTTTGCGGGAAATATCGAGTTGAGGAAATGTGTCATCAGTTTTGCGTTTTTCCAGAGTCGGCGCGCCAGCAGATGGCGGTACGAATTCTTGGTCTATGCCTCTCCGTAGCGTCGTGGACGATATGTCCGGATGTTAGCTGCGGTCAGGTGTCCCGCTGACTCGATTTGAATGACGTCCTGGAATCTGCCGCTTTGTATGTGTGGGCGATGCAAAGGTTCGACGATGAGTGCCCCCACATGGCCAAAGTGGAATGTTCGTGTAAGTGCCCTCCAATTGATAACCTTGAACGTAGAAATCGTGGCTGCATGGCGAGCTTATGCATTCCTGTGTCGTAGTGTCGGCGATCTGCAGCCACCGAAATACAGGCTTTAACCTGCTTCTGACGGTGAAAGTCGCTCCGAGTTAATCAGTAGGATACCGTACAGTACAAAAGCAGGCAAGCATGAACAGTTCAATGTCCTCTGATGCACGTTGGACTTGCCCCACCAGTCGACTGAGTTAACATTGTTGTTGCTAGTCATGTTTGTGGCTCCACCGCTTGCATTTGTGGGCAATATTGTTGATGTCTGGACAATTCTGAAGTTGACAATTGAAAACCAATGGCGGCTGGTGGTGCGTTCATGTCATGCATGTCAAACTGATCGCAGCTGGAACGAAAGTGCGATTGGATCAGAACGATGGCAACTCTATTATTGCTTTCGCCTGGACCCCAAGTCTTGGGACAAGATGAAGTCTCACGTCAATTGAATTCGAACTTGCGTGCCCGCACGGGACTTTAAGGGCACATGAGCTGCTGGTTCCAGGGTTTTGCCTGCACAGACCCTCCCTCCCAGCTTAAAGTGTTCCCAGTCTGGAAATGCTGGGAATCCCAGCTGAAGTATTGATGCAAGCTTTGTACAGGTAATACGAAGGACACGCTATGCCGATCCTAGGAAAATATTTATTTACTTCTGCTCGATCGACAATTTCCGTGCTGCGGTCCAACTCGATTCAACGCTGCCGATCACCTGGAGTCGCTTCGCAATGTCGGGGGAGCGCGCGTGACAAATGCTTTCTAACAGGCATTGCAAGTTGCAACACGAGACGTGATATCTTCGAACGAGAAGGCGATCAATGCCAATGATGTCCAAATCTTCTCACATCGAGAGACGGTTGAAAAGAAGTCTCAGAGAGATGGTATTCAATCGCACGAGCGAGCGAGCAACTTCGACGATGGACTACATGGGACTTCCGTAGTCCAAGTGTTCGGTCTCAGCTTTACCCCACCGAGATGGTGGACATCTCTGTGGACGTTGCCTTAATCGACGACTGACGTGTCCACTGACTGACAAGCAGACAGCCGGTGGGTGGATGAGATGTTAGCTCTTTCAGCTGCCAGGGTACAGATGCCACCGTGCTACGGTCGGCGTGGCTCCATTTCTTTAAGACCCTGCTGGTAAGCACGGCTTGATCCAGCCGCAGTCGCAATGGAGATCGAAGGTGCATTTCAGTTTTCAGCGATTCCCTCCACAGACGATTCCGAAAACGCAGCCATGGAGTGGAAAGCCAGTAAGCGGTTCACGAGTCCTTTCGGACCGTTGAATTTGTCGCCTCAAGCTACTTCAGAGCTCGAAGCTCTCTGAAGTGTTCATGACGGATAGCGTGCGCACCTACGAGCGGTTCCTGCTGGACGAAAACCGACAAGTCGATGGCGAGAGATGGAAGTTCATGTATGAAAAGGACGACGTCCGGTCATACGCCGAGCACGCGAAGTTCTCGCTTCCAGCACCAGGGGTAGAGGCGAGTCACCGTTCTCGCTCGCGCTCATCGTCGACATCGGACCTACCAATTATACTGGTGACTGGCACGATTGAGGGCGATCTAGACGATACCATCTACGGCTTCGTATGCCCGACACTAGACATGATGCGGATCAAGACGTCGTACATCCAAGACACCATGTACCGCGCCTGTGTGTTAGCTTCACTAATCTACCCAACTGCAGAAGACCCATTCCGCTCGGTTAGCATCAAGTGGATCGAGAAAGGTCAGCCGCTGCACGTCCGTGCAGTGATCAAGAATCGTGATTTTGTCTATATGGAGGCCACAGGAGTTCGATACTTACGGAATGGTGAGCGTGTCGGCTACCAATTGGTGCACTCGGTGCAATTCCCCGAGACACCCACGCGTAACTCTGCTATTCGAGGAAATATGTCTATGAGCGCAATTTATCGCCAGAGAGACAATAATGTTGTGGATGTGTTCCTCAAAGGCTTCCTGAATCCAGCCGGTGGCCTCACACGCCCATCATTACCCGATCAGCTGCAAAGGCGCTGCTGTCGGTGTCCAAAAACGTGCATTGCGCGCAGATGAAGAAATTAGCGTGGAGCGTTCGGCAGCGCTGTCGCCCAATGGTGCGTCCCGAGGCCCAAACTGATGAAGCGTGCGTTGCGTGCCTCAAGAGATCTTCGCGGACGCAGTTACTTCTGCACAGACATCTCTGCTGCGGTGTATGTTCGCGGTATGTTTGTTCGACATGCCGCATCCAGAAGAAACTTCATTTCTTGTGCGCGGATCGTCGAATGATGGGGCAGGATGTTGCGTTCTGTCCACGGTGCTACAAGGAAGCGCTGGACACCAAGACAATAGCAGTGGCAAGTCAGGAACTGCTCTTTAATGACGTATATGGCTGGAGCGAGACTTGCGCATATACTTCAGGCACGGAGATCTCGTTGCTCGACGACCTCAACTAAATCGTGAAGAGAAGTAAGTTGTAAAACGAGGTATTTTTTGATAAGGCATTTGAAATCGATACGTTCAGGTCGATTCGAGACTTTAGCCGAGTTCTTCATCCAAATTTTGGCGTCGCGAGTGGATAAACAGCAAGACCAAGGCACATCTTGTTAAAAGGGTTAAGTTGAAGATCCGGTTGAATCCAAGCTACGATTTCTGCAACGTTCTAACCTAATATCATGCCGAAGAGAGCAATGAAGATGGCACTGAGTAAGATCGCTTCAACTTGAAAATATGGGTCTTTATACTTAATCACTCATCTCATAAGAATGTCTGCCTACTCGCTCGATCCTGAGGTTACCGAACTGAATGTGTCACTCCTGAACCAGTGCTGTTGTGTACTGTTCAGCAGTACTTCTTCACGCGCAATGGCATAGGCGCTTACGGCTAGAGCCTCACTCTCGCAGCCTCGGCAGATCGTCACAAGGCGTTGTGCAAGTCGGAGATCCGGCAATAGAAAACTCAATTGGTGCTGCCTTCGGCAATCAAGCACATGTAGCGCATACACAGCTTGCAACGCCGACGCTTGTGCAGCATTTTGGAGCCGCGATTGGTTTTGCTAGCGGCGGTGATGAAAACCGACTGCTTCTTACCGCAGCCTGAACAACTCTTATCATCGGAGGCGACAGCAGCAGCGACGCTCCCATCCGAGCTTGAAGACGACGTGTCTGTTGCGTACCGCTGGCGGATTGCCCACACGAGTTTCTTCATTTGGCTGCAGTAAACATTGTTGGCTACAGACAGTAGCAAACGTGCCGCGGACCGAAGAGTAATGGTCCGCACCAGCCCGCCAGCCGGGTTAAAGTACCCTTTGATAAACACGTCTGTCACGTTCCTATCTCGCTGACGAAACACGATACTGATGGAGCTGTTTCCTCGGACAGTGGATTCCCGTACAGGTGTCTCGGGAAATTGGACCGAGTGTACGTAGTGATACCCCACACGCTCGCCGTTCCGTAGCCGTTCGATACCTGTTGTCTCCAAGTACACAAAGTCACGGTTCTTCATAATTGGACGCGCTGCCAATGGGACTTTGACTTCGACCCATTTAATATCCGTTGCATTGAATGGCTTTTCCTGAGTTGGGGTAGCAAGGGAAGCAAGCACACAGCTACCCACGAGATCGTCGTGGATATACGACGTCTTAATCCGCATCGCTTCGGTGGTATTGCACATAACGCCGTACATGACGTCGTCGAGATTGCCGACCATGGTGCCGGTGATCATCACGACCGGTAGATCGGTGATTGGGGTCTCTGCGTCGTAACCCACGTTCGCTTCATCTGCACTAGGCTGCTCTGCGTAGGCACGCAAACCGTCCTTCGCCGACAAAAATTTCCATCGGTTCTCATCGGGCTTGCAGTGATCGTCAATCAGGAACCGTTCGTAAGTGGCGATGCTGCGAGCCACAAACTTCTGTGCCAGTGTTTCCAGCTCAAGAGCACTGGCTGGGGACAACTGCAATGGGGGAACGGACTCGTATAATGTTTGTTCACTGACGCGGCCATTTTCGGAGTTGTCACTGCTGCACGATTGTCTTCAAAAGGATCAGTGAAGACCATCACAAGATATTGCTTTGTGCTCCACGACTTATTGACCGGTGGTACCAATGCGTTGTGCCATCCTTTCCCAGGAGAGCCCGAACTCAAACTCAAACGCTGTGGGAAATGCCGCGAAGTGGAGGCCAACCCAGGCCGGGCCATGCGCCATACGTCAGTCAGTCCCATCCCATTCCTCGCCGCATGGCATATGAAGATTTGAAAGCCCTGCGAGCAGATGGAGACCATCGGACTGATGGCAGGCCACCGTCGTGTCGACGGAGACTGGACGATTAGCGAGCAGTAATCACCAGCAAAACGGCCTCTGTCTAGCAGCAACAAAGCAATCGGCATCAACCACTGGTAGATAAGACAGCACCCAGGCGAGACGTCGTAAGATAGCGAACCTCCCTCGAGTCACGAACGATCACAGGATAAAATACAGATATTGTATGGGTCTGTTTACATCCTCTTGCTCCAAAAGCTGTGCGGACCCCACAGTTTAGCATGCTCCTCGAAAGAGACGAGTCCGTACTTCTGGCTCTTTGCTTCAGAGTCGCCTCTCCAACGATCGGAGACTTGGCCTCCGTCTCAACACATTGTCGGTTTGTCAACTTGCCCTTCCTGTGATTAGTCCCTGTCCAATGCGAACTTTCCTACGATGGATACACCGGTAGCTACACTCTCGACATGTGCATCCGCCCAGTTGAAGCAAGTGCGATTGCTTTCGGCGGCATGTTTTCTCACAGACGAAGGCAGCATCTTTGCATCTAAAGACCCTCTCTTACGTTAATGATCGCCTGCTGACTGGTGTCAGACTGGATAACGCGACAGCACCCGTTATGGATACTATTTTCGCTATGTTTGTTAGAGGAACGGCAGTCGTGATGGATTCAGATCACTCGGCTGTTTGAAACTCTCACCACATGTGTCGTAGTCCGACGTTGAGCTGTTCGCGTGAGTATACATTCGCATAGAGCACTACAGCTGTGGGTAGTTTGCTTGTCCAGTTTGAAAACGAACAAGTCCTTGTCCGACGTACGTCAACGGCCATGGAACTCGCTATTGTTTTGAAGACATCATCTTAGCTTACTTTACTTCAATACTGCTGGCCAGACTAATTGAGATGACGAGAGCCATTCCCAGTGTTACCAACCATGATGAGATTGTGAGTCGAGGTCACCGATTTCGCGACGAGGAAAACTGAACAGAGTGCGAAGGGTTTGAACGTCGACCTATTGCCATCGAAAAATCCCAAGGGACTCTGCCACAACCAAGTGTGACATGGCAATGAAACGACGTGTTGGCAGCATGTCCTCGATTGCTTGACGTAAAACTTGTTTGTCTGCATTGTACCATTTCCCGTTGCGTTATGTGAGACGGTGACCAAGAGTCCTGGTCTCGACAGAGCAAGAATTACAATACCTAGCGAAATCTTCCGACGAACCTTCTTCTCGTGTGCATTAGACTCGCAACCGTCGGTAATATGGGGGCAGGATCGCCGGTATGATGCGCCCTTGGTGACGCATATCAGCAGCCTGTCTTAGTGTCAGTCCTTGTCCTGAATCCTTCATTAATTATTGAAACGACATGCCTTCGTAGTAACTGCGCTCTGCGTCTAGTTGTAACACCTCCTTTCGCGAAACCACTTGGTTAACAGTTTATCGCAGTCGATTTTGATACTATCTCGACCCACGACGAGTGAGTCTTACGCTCATTCTTGAACTTGACAACAGCTTGACTGCTCGGATCGATTAAACCTGCACCTTGACTCAGTTTCATGCATCCTTCGTCAAAATTTAAATCAACGCTGCTTTTGGGCAGTGCCATCATCGCAGCAACAGCTTTCGGCGCTGTGCATGCCTTCGATGGCTATGGCACAGTCTACGGTCTCACAGATCCGTCTGGCGGGAACTGTAACTTGATGTCGTATCCCGATGCTGCTCAATCCAACTACGCAGCTCTCAACAATGCCCAATGGGATGACACGATGAACTGTGGGCGCTGTGCCAAAGTGTCGTGCACCGATTCTCAGTGTACGAATCCATCCAAGTCGTCTGAGATTGTATACATTGTGGACCAATGTCCTGGATGTGAGGAAGGCGACTTGGACCTCTCCCCGACGGTATTTACTGCTATCACGGGCATGGACTATACAAAACTCCAGATCGAGTGGGAGTTTGTGGACTGTCCTATTATGCAAAACATCGAGTACTGCTTGAAGAAGGGAAGCAATTCGTTCTGGGCCGCGATCCAACCTACGAATTGTGCTGCTGGTGTAGATGCCGTCACAATTGATGGCAAACCGACATCTATGGTAGAATCAGCTTATTATTTTCTATTGGACGGCAACAGTGCAACGGCGACGGATCTCTCGCATGTGACGATCACTATGACGAGTGTGGACGGTGAGGTTGTGGAGGATGTGGTATCGTTTATGGATGCAGATTGCGTTGAAAGCAGTTCGCAGTTCACAAGCAGCACACCTGCGGAAGCAATTACTATCGATCTAACTGCGAATACGACAACGGAAGCTCCGGCTCCAGAGCCAACCCCGGGGCCGACACCAACTCCGGGGCCGACACCAACTCCGGGGCCGACACCAACTCCGACACCAACTCCGACACCAGAGTCAACCCCAGAGCCGACACCAACGCCAACGCCGACTCCAACACCAACACCAACAGAAACACCTAATTTTCCGACGTCGACACCTGTTGGGACGGCGAATATTCCAACTTCGACTCCTGAAGCAACGCCAACAGCGACACCGACTGCAATCGAAACAATTTTGAAATCTTCTAGTTCAGCGACTGAAGCGCCCAGCTCCACACCAGCCACAACAGAAATCCCCATCACAACCCCCGAGCCGGAACGAGCATCAACGTCCGTATCGCCTATGGTGACGCCATCGGAAGCCCCTGAATCAACGACTCCCGCGGCTACTGAGAGCGCTACACCTGATCCATCAGCAACTGAAGGAGTTACTCTTGCTCCCAGTCCATCAGAGGTGCCCAGCTCTACACCTACTTCGTCGACGGAAATCCCCGCCACAAGTCCTGACCCTGAACTTACTGCGACTTCTGTGATACCTACGGTCGTGCCTTCGGAAGCCCCAGAATCAACGCTTCCTGAGACTATTGAGGGTGAAACTACTGATCCACCGTCAGGGACGTCCACCTTTATTCGCAGTTCAACAGAATTGTTGCCCAGAGCCGGCACTTCTACAACTTCCCCGTCAACAACGATACCCATCACAACCCCCGCAGCGAGCGGTGAAATGACAGGATCGACGGAAACGATCACTACCCGGTCAGACAAAGGAGCGGGGGCAGTGATTGTCGTTAGTGTCCTGGCTGTTCTCGGATTCCTCTTCGCACTCGTCGTCTTAATCATCATCGTTGTGGCCAAGAAGAAGCAGCAGCTCAAGCAGCAGCTTGAGCAAGAAAAGAACATGAGCCAGAACGAAATCTCGCTACTCATCTGAGAGTGACTACCTTGCCAACGCTGCTGTCGACCAACAGATGTCAAGCGCGTATTCTGCCATTGCGACTCCGCAGCAAGTCGACACCACAAGTCTCTAGATCTTCATATTTCAGTTGGTGCTTAAAGCATCTCAACCCCCCCCCAATACAATATAGTACATCTGAACATTGTAAAACAAAACTTCTACAGCATTGATAGCTTAGTGACGTGGACATCGTCAACGTTCTGCGCTCGATCCGCAGAAGGCAAGTCAACGCAAGTTGACGTGACGTCACACCGACGAAGTTTCGAGGATTCATCGTCGAATGTCGCGGGCGTGAAGGTATAACGCTGGCGATGAACGGTTAGATGAGGACGAGATTGTTGAGACTGAAATCGTTGGGAAGTGCCTTTGCCAGCTCGACAGCCTCTTTTTAATATTCGGTACTTCAGAAACATTAATTTGGTGTTTGATTGTACCGCGAAGGTCAACTATTTGTAAATTTGTAAATGAAATGTTGAAGCGGTTAAATTAGGTTTATATATTATTTTATATTGGGGTTTCTGAAGCACGTGACTAATGCAGGCGTTAAAATCTCTGACGACATGCTGCTTGTGTCCGGGAGTTTAAACTCTTGTGTGGGAAAGTGGCGCTCAAAGAGATTCACCGAGACAGCTTCCCGTGTGGTGAGCACGCCAGAGAGGCATGCAGCTGTGTAACTCCCCACCAACTACATCGCGTGACCAACGCTTCGTCCAGCGAGACTGACTAGTGGCTTGGAAAATGAACCGTTTTCCGGGTCTGACAGTCTTTTGTATACTACATGGCTGCATTCTAGTGAGCGCTTTTGGTTGCTTGACTAGAAAACGAGCTTATTCAGACGGAAAGTGGCCGAAACGATATCCTCACGGCACGAATCATGCTGCGATCGTGTTTATACAACTACTAGTGGCATAGAGGCCGTTGCTGGTCTCGATGCCACCCCTCTTTGGATGCGACCGCCGGCTTCCTCATTCTTGCTTTTGCGCTACAACACCGCAAGCTAAGCTAACTCGGACGACGATTAAAAGCACCATGACACTAACGGCAAAACATCTAGTTCTGAGCTCAGCACTACTTGCGATACAATCCAATTCCCTTGTCTACGGATCCACACCGACAACTTTCAAAGGCTACGGACAGTCTACGACGTCGGATCACCTTCCAGCGGCAACTGCAATTTCATGACTTGGCCCGACGAAGCCGTAACCATGTACGCCGCTCTCAATGCGGACCAGTGGGACGACACCATGAACTGTGGTCGCTGCGCAGAGGTGTGGTGCACGGATGCGTCATGCTCCGGTCGGTCGTCCGAGATCGTCTACATTCTGGATCAGTGTCCAGGTTGCTCCCATGGTGACTTGGACCTGTCACCAGCAGTGTTCAAGAGCGTTATGGGCCAATCGCCCTCGAAGCTGAGCATCGCGTGGAAATTTGTCGACTGCCCCGTGTCGAATAACGTGCAATACTGTTTGAAGTCCGGGAGTAGTGAGTTCTGGGTAGCTATTCAGCCTGCGAACTTCGCGTCTGGCGTGGAGAGTTTGAAGATTAACGGACAAAAGACATCCATGGTCGACTCGGCGTACTATTTCCTGATCGATGGAAGTGGTACGAGTGTGGCAAGCTTAGATTCAGTGAGTATCTCGCTGACAGGGTTGAACGGCGAGGTACTGGAGGAAACGTTGTCACTTACGGCAGATACTTGCACCGAAGGCAGCTCGCAATTTTCATATAGCGGCGATGCCGTCAATACGACTACATCAGCAAACACGGTAGCAGAATCTACGTTTGAGACGACAGCTCCAGTCTCTGAATCGGCAGCATCAACACCAACCTCGGCACCAGCTCTAAGTATCACATCGATAAGCCCCTCGACATCATCTTCCAAACGTTCAAATGTCCTTCATTCCGGCGTTGAATCTACCCCGGCACCAGCTCTGACCAGTTCTGTTAAGGCCAAGGTTGAGCAGGTATCCGGTGCTTTAAAATCGACAAGTCTTGAGGCGGCATCGATGGAAGTATCAACGGATTCACCATGTTCAACGCCAACGCTTGAAGCTAATGTACAGAGCTCTGGTGGGTTGACCTCTAAGCGAGTGGCGAACGGGATGGTTGGCTTAGTGTGCGGTTGTGCTCTGGCTGCAATCGTGCTTGCGCTGTATGTGTGTCGCCGCAAGACACAAATTGATGATCGCAAGTACCCCGAAGAACTGCTCACACCCGTTTCCGGTGAGGACGCGTTACCACGTGCACCTGACGTATCATCTTCTTACAGCATTATCAACAGCCCAATTGTGGATTCATCCGCCATAGAATCGATGGAGAGATGCGTGTAAAGACAAAAGTCTTGCTGGTTCGTAGCGCCGGTAGTTGGTTAAACTGAGTACTTTTTGAAAGATGAAGAAGACAGATGTAAAATCAAATTGAACTTAGCTTCATCTTGCTTTCGTCTTGCCGATGATTCCTCAAGCGTTGTAGACGACCCGAAAGAAGGCGATAAGATGAAGTGAAGCTGCTATTCTGTTCTAGATGCAATGCAAAAAGCGGATGGGAGACGGGAATAAGATTTACGACAAGCATTTCTCATTTTCCCGTGTAAGTTACTGTAAAGTCATGTCCACCACTTCGATGTAGAATTGAATGTCAAGAAGAGGTCTGCACACCTCGTTTTGTCAGCTGTGCGATCATCACATGGTTTGCGTGCTTGTGTGTAGTCACATGGTGCGATCGTAGAACCATAGAGAAGAAGCGTTCTGTCATCTGTCGACTGTCGACTGTCAACCTGTTGTTGCCTACTTTTATCTAGCGCTGCATTTTCACTGGAAAAACATGGATACCCCTTGAATGCTGTAGGGGTTGTGGCAGTCGTCAGCGTTGCAGCTGCAAGTTGCAAAGTGAACACCACCGTGAATTACAGCGTCGTCACCACCTGTGCGTGTGGACTCTCCACAGTCATTATTCATTCTCATCATTCTTCAAACCACCAGCTACTGCTCAAGCTCCGTTCACTACATTTCTTCCTCTTTCTAAGATGGCCGCCATCGTCCCGATCTCTTGCAACCAGCGCTGGCGTAGTCGCTCCCGCAATGCCAGCACGGACTCGGACTTTCTGGGGCTGATGCCTACCTCGACTTCAGTTGTGGCAGAAGTCGGCATTGTTATGCTGGAAGAAGTTGCGTACGAGGGTGACAGCGAAAATCAACTCGTTGAGGCGATCTCGTCTCCACACAACCTCGTCTTGCCACGAGAGTACGCTGCACAGGAATCTGCGTGGCGGATCGAACGCCAGAACAACGCCAAGTCCATGGAGAGACGCCGTGCAATTGGTTTCTAAACGAGAAATCTCAGCAAGAGATAGCTGTGTATTCGTAGCGTCTTCAACAGTGCGTAACTTGACAGAGGAGTCAAGTATTTCAACTAATTGTTCCTCACGGGCGTTCATCCATTACTCCACTTGGTATCTGCGTGCTTGTCGATGGTGGAAACGCCGCTTTCAGTGCCTTCGAATTCAGGAACTGTAATGCACGCTCGACAGCCTGGTTTCCACTCTTTTGAGAGGCCTCGCTACTTCCTGTGCAGCCTTCAAAGGAAGTGATGCACTGCAAGAGTTTGCGTTGAAGCTGTTCGATCGTCATCGCTCGAGGACAAAGTACATGAGGCGTTGATGTGCTCATTGCATTTGTCGATCCACGCGCAGCCATGTCACGCAAGTGCACGAGTTGGTGTTCCACAATGCTCAAACTCACTAGTTGCATGCGCTCGAAAACTGGGAGGAAGAATACGCTTGTCAATAACGAGCGTCGGTGGTTTGTGCGTGCCGTTCCTTTAGTGACAAGTTGCTGCAACTGCTCAATGCGTGAACGGAAGGTCAAAAGCGAACGCTGGCAGCACGTGATGATTTCCATCATGCACGCAGCCACACTAAGCCCGTCTTGGTCACTCAAGGCCAACAGACTGCGCTTCATCTTTTGCTCCAGTAGGTCCAAGGCGGGTGCGCCTTTATCGCCAAAAGGTTTAAGAAGATACTCGACCGCGGTTGTCTATCACTTTGTACGTGGTTGGCTTTGAAATCAGCTTGAATTCGAGCTGCGATGACGCACAATTGATCGTTCAACTGCCCAGTTAAATGGGCAAAGCTCTTCTTCGTAGTAACAGGTGCACCACTCGTAATGATGCCTGTACGGCCCAGAGCTGCCTGAAACTCTACTATTCGTTCCGTTTTCTCCACTAATGCGAACCGAAGGCCGTCCCTTGTTTCGATAGATGGAAACTCAACCTGCGTCAGGTTGGTTGATTGCTTGACTTTGGCATCGTCACTTGAGAGCTTGGTAAGACAATAGGCTGTCCACAGTGCTCGAAATGCTGTAAACTGTGACGCAACTTCGTAAGCCTCACTCAGAATCCGATTTAAGCGGTAAAATGGGTGGAACGAGCTGGTGGTCGTACCACCGAATGAAGTTAAACAGCGTTGTACCGCGAGTGGCACTGACGTTTTCTTCAATTTAGCTGACGTATCTTCAGATGCCACCGCTTTGTGTTGGTCAGACGCTTCTCCTCTGTTTTCACCAAGAAGCACAACAGCTTGTAACAGTAGTCGGGTGGATAAGGATACTTTTAGAGGAGTAGAAGAATCAAACTCGTGATCTTGAAGGAAAGTAGAGATATTCGCTTCGCCATGGCAGAGCTTGGCACGAAGGTTAGGCCCCTCCGACATCATGAAAAGATCTAAAAGACCACCAACGACGCAAACGGGAGCTCCTCGTAGAGCGCATTAGATTCCGCGACTGGATCAATGCTGCTCACCACTTCGCCACCACTTTCATCAAGCGTAGTATCCCGCAAAACGGCAGGTGCAGCAGCACCTGATGCTTGTCTTTCTGGCCGAAGCCGTCAAGTGTAGAGTAATACGCGTCGATTTGAGCGTAACCATAGGCGCTCGATAATTCGGCACGTTCCTGGTTCAGGCGCAGAAACTCAAGCCGCAGCGCATGTTCGAAAACAGGCAAAACTGCGAACAGAAACCACAGCTCGTCCCCATGTATCACTAATGCTTCGACGGCACGCCGAAAGAGGTTCGTTCTTCCAGTAGGAATGAGTTGGGAAGTCGACCAATGGTGAAGTAGCGCATCCCACGTTGCTGGAGGCTCGACCCACAGTGTAGCGATAATATCTTGCTTACCTGTATCTTCTCGGCCATCAACTGATGCCACGACAAACCTCGAGTCAAAGCTGTCAAGGTGGAATAGTTCTACCACCTCAACATCTCCAATAGTCTTCGAGTCGCTCAACCCCCACTCAAAGTATCTAGGCAATGCCAGAATGAGCACCAGTGTGAGACATCCAAAGCACTTTGGGAAGTCAACCGGCGCCAAAAATCCATGCCACACGAGGTTGCGCAGATTCAGCCCTGAAGGAAGAAAGAGAATTTTCAGCAGCCGCAGAAAACCTTCGGGCAGCACTTCAACCAAAGTGTCTGAGTGCAGCAAGTCTCTCAAAATCATGTTCTTCTTCCGAGGCTTCACAGATGATGTCGAACGTGCAATCGATCGCTGGTCATGCAGATCATACAAAGCCTTCTCCAGAATGGTGACACCAACTACAAAGGCCATGTAGAACTCTCCCGACTCGTCAGTCAGCAACGATGCAACTTTTTCAAGCGAGGCAGCGTGAGCTAAGCCACGCACTGTGGAGTGTTCACTCTCAACATTTAATTCCACTAGGCCAGCATTAACAAATTGCTCGGCATTAAGTGCCAATGTCCACGTCGTTTCAATCTCATTGGCGACACCTTCGTCAGTATTGCCACCGAGGATTCCGAGCCACGAACTCCAGTCCAAAGCTACGACCCCGTCGACTTCCACCTGAAACTTGGGCAAAATCGATTGCAATGTCGTGCGGATGGCGCCAGGTTGTCGCCAGAAAGAGTAGAGTGCATCGTGCACGGCAGAGGACAATGATGGACGATACGTGGGGAGAAGTGATGTCCTTTGGCCTAGGTGTGCCATCCTCCTACCAAAAATGGTTTGTTACACTTTCGATTTGTATTCAGGAACGACCTAACAAAACAGAAAAGTCACGAGGCTGAATCACGACACAGAAAAATGATTTTCCAATACGAAACACAAGTCAGACAACTCGAAGCATGTAGATGGACCCTTCGCTGGGATTATTCCTCATCTTCTGGGTAGTACTCGTCAAACCATTCGTAAATGTCTTCTCGCCGCGGGCCGTAGAGGTCGATCACTGCAGCCTTCGATTGCACGGAGAGTGCAAGTACAACACGAGCTCAAACGCTCCACGGATCACTGCGCTGTCCATTGCATAATTAGTGCAGCCCTCCGTTCGATAATCATGTAACCATTTCACGACCTTGGAATGCCCCTCAACACCAGCTAGATCCATTGCAGCAGTGGTGTATCCTTCGAAGCGATTGGTGTGCAGCCATTTCCTCATATTCAAGTGGTTGTTTGCAGCGGCTTGATCTATCGTCTCATTCCACAGTCTAGCAAATATTTGAGCACTTCCAGGCGTCCCTTTTTCGCCAGCGACTCCATGGAATACTCGTATCCACCCTCCGCGCGATAGGGCTCGATTGGTTCATCGAACAAGTCACTCTTAGGTTTATCGCCGAATGTCTTGACGACCCACTGCACAACATCCAGGTGACCCTTCTCAGTGTCGTCCGACATTATTTTTTACAAATGCATCGCTTGAAATCTCGAGGGGTCTTGTTGGGTGCTCTCAACAGGAAATGCTGCTGCTTGCAGATGTTTTCCCAGTACCGAGTATAGAGATGCTGGGCCATTTCCAGCAGACCGCTCACAGCCGCCGCGCTCATCGCCCGACCGGCCTCGACGAGCTTGTTCTTGATTAGCCATTCCACTATATCCCTACGCACGTTCTTCACTGCCTCGCGCACCACCGCACCACCTTCGTCCTTATAGTTGTGGCCATGCAACTATTTCATAACTTTGAGATGGCCTGCCGTGACGGCCTTCTCCATTAGACCTTTGTTGTTTTCATCCAGAACGGGATAATATGTGGCAAGGAAATTGAGTACTTCCATGTCTACACTTGTCACTGCAGTTTCCATGAACAAACTGAGATTGCGAGTTGAATTAGTGTGCTTGCCCAGCCAAAACACCATGACACGGTTCTTGTTCACCATAGCGTAGACCATATTGTGTCCACCCCAGTGAAGCCTAAGCTTCGAGGGTTTTCTGATGGACCATCCTCCTCCTTTTCCACTTTAGCTCCTGGATCACGGACCATCTGCACGAACGCTACATCGCCTTTATTCTTCTTCACAGGCATTAGTTGACCGCACAGCAACTGCTCAAGAGCTTGATCCCCAGTTTTATTTCGCGCAGGGAGGTCTTCGCCACGAAAGAGGTTCAATAGTGTATGATTCCCACCAGAATGGAAAGCAGGAACTGCTTCATTCAGTAAAAGCTGCGTCAGTAGTCGGTTCCCTTCAACGTCCAGGGTGTCACCACCTCCTGACCTCCAGGAACATTACGATCACGAGGTTCTCTATTGAGAACTGCTGAATGCGATCTGCATTCATCATCGGGGTCCGGATGGCCATTCATGGCCCCCCTCACTGCAGGAATTCCTGATTCTCAAAAAAAAGTCTCTGGGAATTAGATTTCCCAGTCTAAGATCCACCAGCCTTGTCTTTCTTGTGCTTGAGGTTTCTCTCCATCGTAATCTTTAGCAGGGGCGCCGTTATCATACCAGAACTTGAGCACCTCCAGTTCCCGTGTCTGGTGGCATATTCTACCGTCTTGTTGGGCACCACATAGCCCTCAAAGTGGTTAAAGATCCAGCGGACAACGTCCAAGTCCGGATATTTCACAGCTTCAATCATAGCAAGACGGAGCTGATAATGGTTATAGTAGCGATCAGTCTTAAGTATCTTCTTCTAGACCAGAGTTCACTATGGCCGGGGCCTTTATCTGCTGGAGAAGCTTTGGATTTGGAGCTGCAATTGCTCCAGATCCTCTCCAATAGTTTCACAGAGTTGAAATGACAACCTCGATGGAGTTCTAGTTCCATTGAAGTGTCAAGGAAGGAGGATATGAGGTCCTGCACGTGGGAGAGCAAGTCGAAGTTCGGCTGGGCATGTCAGACCATCGAGTCGATCAACAGCGGAGATGACGATGGTAAAGTCGCCATCTTGACTCTGGGACCCTTGGACTTATCTCCGACTCGGGAAATTCGAAAGCGAGTCATTAAGTGTGTTACACTTGGAGCTTTGTATGATTTTACATGAGAGTTTATAAACTTCAAGTGATTCATGTTGAAGTCAGGTATATAACTCAAAGGAGGTAGCTTCAACTTGCCATCTCTGACAATTTTGATTGCGTCCAGCTAAGTTCACGCTCGCCCTCTTTCTTTTGATGGGAAGTTTAGATTGAACGTTGCCCCATTGTTCAGACGGAAAAAGCGAGAAGCAGTCACAAGATTCTTTTTCTGCAATACATTGCAACGTTGTTTCTATCGAGAGGATTATCTGTACTACCGTCGTCAACTTTAATAATCACTGCAACTTCAATCTCTAAGACCTGCAATCAGCTTGAACGAATCAAAATGACCCTTGACTGTATCCACTCCTGTATGAACACAATTGCACAAAACGTTACGGGTCGGCTATTTGCCGTCCGTATAGATCTGTTGTGTCGCCTCCAAAGGAAATGTAGAAGTAAGTATATTTTGAACGCTTAGTTAACTCGTCCTATATACTATTCGTTCATATGCATGGGACGTCGTCAGCTGCCCAATCACTAGATCTTGCTCCAGCGGTCTTCCGTGGAAATTCGCTCGTGAGTTACTGGCGTTGTTGGCTTCAGACACCTGCAACGCTGTACACTGTAGCTGCCGCTACAACAAGATCCAAGACCAAAACACCCTCCGCCAGAACCTCATTCCGCAATTTGCTTCGCGCACAGCTCCCAACCTCAGTCACTCAAGGCCTCGACTTCTGCGTAGCGTACACTACTCTCTGTCCAAGACCAACTTGACCAAACGATGCGTGTGTACTACATCCTGCTGGTGGCCGTTGGTACTCTCTTTGCCAGCAGCAATGTTGCCAAAGTGGTCACGCCCTCGTACCAGAAGAAAGTCACTAATATGGTTTTGGGTAACCTGGTGTAGGAGATCAACGACCACGTGGATGGAAACGGGAAGAGGGTTTTGTGAACCAACAAAGAGACGTCCGCGGATGATGACCAAATCGTGGATAATGAGGGAGGTAGGGGCTATGTGTTCCCTCACCTCGAAAATCAAGAAAATGCTCGGTGGCGACACCTACTATCTCAGGAAGTTCGTGAACTCTATCCGAGAGAAGAGTAAGGATCCTCAAAACAGAATGTGGAATTGGCTGAACGTGAACAAAAATCCGAAGGCCGCAGAAATCTACCACACGTACAAAATTGACCTGACATTTAGTACTAAAGGCTTGGACGGTTTTGCAAGGAGATCGACAAGACCATAGATACCGACAGCAGATTTAATCTTGCAGTCGAAGCAAGAGGACTATGACTACCAACGGACGGCCGTGTTTGCCAATTACTATGACAGGCTAGACTGATGAAATCGACTGAATAGCTAAACCACTAATTCGATGGATGGCTTCACTATCAACTTATAGGCTTTTCAGTCAGCACATTTACCAATACGATAACCTCTGGAAGGAAACTGCCTTAGGTGACATGTATCAACGAAGCCCACGTTCAATGTGATGAACAACATAATAGTGAAGCGCAACTCATTGTGGGAGAATGGATGCCCAATGAATCTGAGTTCTGATGGCTGAGTTCCACCGTTTTGAGGAGAATTACAGTGTTAATGAGCTATAAACTACGTTTTTCTTTTGTCAGCGGTCAGTAGGTTGGAAATATATAACCTCACGTAGTATCATTTTAGCTCGGTTGATTGTCGAGTACATAGACGTAAATCTAGCGGCATTCACGCAGTATGTAATCTGCCGACATGTAAGTATGTTCAAACGATTACCGTGTTAAACTAACCGCAGGAAGTCTTCTCAATAGACGGAAATTGTGGACACCACTACTGTACACTAGACTAAGGTGGCAAATTCGTCAAGAGAGGTGGGACTCGAGTCGATATCCTATTTAATCCTCCTGACGAATGATAGACATGATACTGTAAAAGGGCTCCTTTGAGTTTCGTTGTAAATGGTACTCTTCGCAGCAATTTCTGTGGATTAAGTGTCGTCACTGTCAGCTTGGGGTTTGGCTTGCTTAAAACCCTCAGATATACTAACATGGGGTGGTCCGATGGTTCTTCGATAACTTTGGAGACGCGATGTCGATACTAAAGTCATGGACTATGTGGCAGGTAGAGGAATTTGACAGTGTTCATTTCTTGCTTGTGAATGGCAACCTCGCTGAGAATGAAGATAGTACTGACAGGTGGGGTGATCATTGTCCTCAATAGTTCGCTGGCTGTGACCTTCCGTCAACTCAAACACATCGATTCAATCCAATTCCAGGCACTTAAAATCGGTGTGACGAAATGATTTGTATTCACGGAGTGACTGTAACTTTGCCTAAACTCGTTAATCGCCTTGCGAAAACGTTCCAGTTTATTTCTAGCCAAGTTACCCGAGGTAGCTCGCGTACCTGTTGGAGATTTGCGCGCGGCCCCTGGTGTTCATGGTAATACCTAGCCGACTTAAAATATCGCTTGAGTGTACCCCTTCTCTTTCCAGGCTGCCATCTTCTGGAAAAGGTATGTTTCATCCGATCCCATCAGCTTCGCGATCTTACCGATGGAGAACAGCCCTCCCCCTCTCTTCCTCATCGGAATCGGTTTCATCATCATCGCTATCATCGGCCTCGCTTTCGTCGTCGTCGTCGTCGTCGTCGTCATTGTCATTGTCGTCGTCATCGTCGTCCACCACCTTGTGACTCCGCAAAACCTCTTCCCGTTTCCAACAACTTGTTCATTGGTCAACTGTACCAGGTCGCCCGAAACCATGTTACCGAGTTTCTTCTGGTCCGCAGTCGTGACCGCTGAGGCAGCATTGCTGTTGACAAAGAGGGTGACCGCAGCCATCAGTAGGATGTAGCACACACGCATCGTTCGGTCGAGTTGGCCTTGGGCAGAAGTAGCGTATGTTACGCAGGAGTCGAGGCCTGGAGTGATTGAGCTTGAGTGCTGTGTGCAAAGCAAATTGCGGAGTGAGATTCTGGCGTAAGGTGCTCTCCAAAGCAGAATGTGTTGATCTGTACGGATAGCAAACGGGTCGATACGGTCGATACAGTCGACACGTAAGGGCTCCATGCAATCGGGACCATACAGAGCTTATAGCCGCCATCAATTGTAGGATAAAAATAAGATGCGCGGCGATAGAAAGCTGTGTGAGAAAATCATGTCGATGTGCCGATTGGCGACCTCTGTGGCTACGTGTGTCCAATCAAATCGCACTTATACGCACAGCTGCGACAATGAAGTCTACGGATGTGTGCTCCAAAACGACAATGACGATGCTGCACTGGTGGGCACTAGAGGTTGGACGTGAATGCAAAACAGGCCCTCTCGGGGCTTAGACTTTGGAGATCTCCTTGAAAGTGCTCTGCCAATATCTATCACGGAGTATACAGAGACCATTCGTCCATAAATGGTAGTAGAGACATGGTTGGATATGCTTTTCAACTATGAGGATATTGCATTTATTTACTATGGAAAAGATTACTTAGTGGTGATCAGTAATGACGTACGATTGTCTTTCTCATCAACAGCTGTATTCTCAAAATACAGGTGGCGCAAGGTATTGATTTGATTGTAGGATGGATCTATTAACACCAACCCCATGCTGGATGGTCATATCTGAAAAGCACAACTGAAGTAGTTTAATCCGAAAATGCTCCTTTCCAAGCCAAACTCATACCGTGGTTTTCATGACATCTTAAAAACATTGTGCCAAGGTTTCAATGCTCTGCAGTTCCTACCGAGCGCACAATGGCATCGCAACGAACCTCTAGCTCTAGTATCATGGATTTCGTGCATGATATTTGTCGAATGTGTCACGACCACACAAGACTGCATCAGTGGAGTTGGTGCTTTTGACCGCACATATTTCTTCCGAGGCTGCGTTTTCTCGCCCTAATCATGGTTTAAAGTA
Source organism: Phytophthora kernoviae (assembly GCA_008080845.1). Lineage (NCBI taxonomy): Eukaryota > Oomycota > Peronosporomycetes > Peronosporales > Peronosporaceae > Phytophthora > Phytophthora kernoviae. Next base: position 2,163 of record VKKV01000187.1, on the reverse strand, counting down.
TAGAAATGCTAAAACCCCTTCCAATCCATGCAATTGTTGCAGATAAATCACGAGTGCGATGTTAGTACGATGCTAGTACGATGTTAGTTATTTTGTCGTGCACCATTGCAAATGACCGTTAAGCATCTTAATACTCAAACATGGTATACAGTTACGTGGATGCGCCGCTGCCGCCAAGGCAAAGCATGCCACGTGCCTGGGATCTCACACAATTCATTAGACTGCGAGTTAAAAAGAAAGGTTGTTAAGCGCACCAATATAGGGAGCTTACCGTTTAAAAAATGGTCATAGCGGTGGCAAACGCATGTCTCAATTCATCCAATCCAATGCACATCAGTCTCATACCTTAGTATATTGTAAGACGCACATGAATCTACTCCACATTTATTATGTGTTGGCATAATCTTTAGTGACAGGCCCTTTTTCGTGTCTACATGTGGACTGGCTGTCCTTGTTGAATGTCGAAGCCGGTTCTGTAGAAGCTGAGTGCGAAGTTCAATTGTTGTGTTGGTTAGTATCTGTGGGTGATAAACTGGGAGCACCATGTCGTGGGATATTTCCTAAGCTCAATCTTGGCAAGGGAGGGCGTGTGCTTTGTGGCGAAAACTTGCGTGCACAATACGGTGTGCCGGGTGGGTCTACCCTACGTTGGTTGACAAAGCACATTACCTCTGTCATAAACGTACACGGAAAACATGCTGCACAGGAAAGATTTGAGCTGAGAAATGTAGGAATTTCCTTGAAGAATACATCGGACGTACAGTATCTCTTTCCACAATCTAAGGGGGTCCAACGAACAGTTTCATTAATGGCGTTTATGCAATGGCCATCGGCTCAATCCGATAAGGGACGAAGAGAGACAGATCTTTCTTGGTTTGCTTGCTGCTTGTTCTTCTTGATGCGAAGTGAGGAGAAACTCCGAGCGGGTGACCTGCACCAAGCAAGCTAGCTCTGCCAATTACCGGTATGTGCTGGTACACCGAAGATACAAACTCATGTGGAAAACACAATTCCCTTGCTTACACCATGGAATACATCGAACATAACTGTTCCAGGTTCTTTCCAGTAATTTGACGGAATTAAATTTACACGCATGACGGAATTCCAGCTCCACCGAAGTGTCCACGAAGGCGGAGGTAAGCTTTAACACATGACGCAAGGTGTCCAGTGGGGGATTCAAACGGAACACGAGCAGTAGTGAAGGTGGTGAGGACACATTTTCTCCAATCCTGTACGAAAACAAAATACATGCTTTAGAATTAATTCTCCTTTTGAATTGGATCCAGAACTAACAGATGGCCTCAGCTCCAGATCCATTCGAAATGCTTCGCATGTCATTCACACTGTTCCCATCTTCTTGGGCTTGGAAATAACATTGCTAGATCAATAGTGCTAAGCATCACATTAAGCTCACCAATATTAGTAGAAGGCCAGTCAGATTAGACAGAGGGATTCGCGAGGACGAACCAAGCGCTGGACACGCAGGAAGATCGCATGACGGATAACTGTACAGTCTGAAAAAGACTCGAGGCACTTCACGACGATAACATCCGGACTTCCAACGGACAAGGGCGAACCTTTATTGCAAACGTCGTGACCACATCCAGTCCCAAAGAACCAAACACAGTCGGACGGCAACCCATCCGAAAACCGCAGCGCCATCACCACAAAGCATCTTGACATCTCTCTCTCTGCACCTCCAGCAGCTTTGCACTGCCATCCGTCACTTGATTGCCAACCGTTGTGCTCCCCAGTGCTTGGAAGTACTTGGCAGGTCTTGAAGAAAATAAAATTCAACAGCAGCTTGTAGCGATCGTAGACGCATGAATTTACATGATGCAACAAAAACCAAAGATGACCAACATGAAAGCTAAGTGGAAAAACAAAGAATGAGACCAATTAGCTACGAAAACTGAGGCAAAACATACCAATCAAGTAAACTAGGAGAGCGGAGCGAAACACACAAATTGCACACATATGCAGTCTCATATACACCACTAAAACCCCAACATTTCTTCATCCTTTTCGTACTTTTCCCCATTGTTGTCCAAGTATGAGGAGAAAAAAAGAGGTCAATAAAAACACACAACATACTCAAACGAGGACTCCTCAATAGAAATAGAAATAAACTCTCTCAGTGTGAAGGATACCTCCACCATCTTG